>VWZO01019914.1:0-23735 GCA_013396975.1 Bucco capensis | reverse complement strand
GCCTCTCTGGCAGCCCTGCTTGGCACCCCCAGCTTTGCTGCTTTCTGCGCTTCTGAGTCCAGGCCTCCGGGGTCCAGCTTCCTCCCTTTCTCTCTCCCCCACTGGGGGAGTTTGGCTGCGGTAATTTAGCAACCAGGAGGGAAGGTGGGAGGTTTGGATCTTGGTGCTGGCTCTGTATCTATGCTTATACATATATATATATTTGCCTCTGCCATTGTTTTCTATTAAAATAGTTAAACTTGTTCAGCCTTTTCCAATCCACAAGTCTCGTTATTTCATCCAAACTATAACACCACCTTATCTTTCCTAATTGTTTATCTCTTTCATACTGTTGTACCATTTAAATTTAGATAAAGCTGTTCTTAGAAATTCACTGTCTGCATGCCTGGTGCTTTTTATCTTTTATTGCTGTCCCCGAACACAGCCAGTCTAGTGAGGGTTGTGGGGAGAGGAGGGCTTTGGAGACCCTTCCTCAAAAGATTGTTCTTTTGACCCTAGCTTCCGGTCAAACCAGGACAGTGTTAGTGACAACAGTAACTGATAGATCATTAATATGAATTGTAAATGCCAGTACTGCTGTCATATTTGCTTCCATTTCAAGCCTGAGTCTGCCAAGCTGATCAGCTTTGCTTAACTGAATAATTTTGTTATTAATTGTTTCAATGGATATGGAATTATTGTTGCTAAATTGAATGCTTCAGAAGCCAAAATAAACGCTCTACCTAAATACTTGCTGAAAAATATTTCTCTTTTAGATAAAGTCCACTAAGAAAACCTTCCCAGAGTCAGTTCGATTTTGAGAGATGCTTAAATTGCAATCCAAAGAACACTCTTAAAATATCTTTTAAGAAAAAATTTCGTTCCTATTATGTGCTGTGGTGGTATGATTTTTTCGCACTCATGGGTCACTCACTACCAGATGCAACTCCTGGATCACACAACAATCCATTGGAAAGTCAAATATGGATTGTGAAAGGCAGTGTATCAGAGCGTTAAGGCACCCCTTTAATGTACCTGGCTCCTGCTTCCTCTATTATTTGGAAAAAATAAAGACTAATACCTCTTGACAAACCATGTCAAACATACTAATTCATGACACTGAGTCAGCAAGAAACACACATCTACCTCTCTGAATCAATTAGCTGGCTGATGTCAAGACAAATTCGTTATTGTAAGGTTGTTGCATGTTTAAGGACAAGAGAGCTTAGTTTCTCTATAGAAGAACTAAATGCATTGAACTGAGAAACAGATTTGTGTGTGTGTGCATATACGCATGAATGCAGTACTTGTGAGTCATGATAGTTTCCGCAAAGGCTTTTTAACTTTCTGAAATTGACATGAGTCATTGTTGTCATCCCAAGTAATGACTATTTAAGAACACATTTAGCTCTTCCATTTCTCTAGTAATCTGTAAGAGTTATATTTCATTGATCTTTAGTGAACAGTTGTTCACTTTAGAATTCTGAGGGACAAGTAAATGCTTTAAGAAATAATGCAAGATAGCTCCATTTGGAGAGCATGGATGACTAGAGCTGGCATCTGTTACTGCTCAACCACTATTCTGTCAGAAATAAAAGTGACAATTTGTTTAACAAAAGAAAGCATAGCTTATCCTTACAGTTTAATGTAGATACAAAATGTATAGGACTTGGAAAAAAGCAACTCTGAATGACAGGGATTTTATATTAACTTCTGAAAATAAGCCCAGCAAGGGCAGAATTTTTGTTTACTACATTACAATCACTTCTTCTCCTAGCTATTCCTAATTTCAGAGAACCTAGAGAATTTCAGATAATCTGAATATTTACAAAAGATCTAGACATAAACATTCATTATCTGACCTTTGTGGTTTAGGCAATTTTATTTAGATATTCAAGATAACAGAAAGAAAAAGAAGATAGAACACAAATTAAGATAGTATATTTGTGGTATAAAATGCACTAGGACCTCCAACCAGGATTTCAAATCTTTCCTATTATCTTCTTCCTAAGAGATAAGTAAATCACAGAGAATCACCTTTTCTTCATGATTCTGCTTCAGACTGGAATTATATTATAATATTAAAACCAGGATGGCTAATGAACTAAAGGTTTATATTTAGAATAAGAATGATCTTTCAGCATAGCATTCTCATGCTAAACATGTTCCTAATCCTCCATTGCCACTTCCAAGCTTTTCTTCTGGTATTTTTCCAGTTTACAGCATGAATTCTTCAATTCTTGTTGTCAAATGCTGTAATAGTTTCTATAAGGCACTTTAGCTGAACTGACTAGAAATTCTAAGTTATACAGAATGCTACAATCATTAGTTTAACACCTACAGTTTAAAAATATCCCTATTTACAGCTTTTTCATTTTCTGTCTGGTATAGTGTGAGTAGTATGTCTCAAAGTTACAAAAGCTTAGGGGATCAGTTTGGACAGTCTTAAATTCAGTGTTTGATAAAGAGTTCTGTTACTGATATGCTAATAATAAAACTTGTGTTTTTTTGGCAATTGAATTTTTCCTTTAAGCAGAGGTCAGTAAAACCTTGTACTAATTTATCAGAGGTAGAGGACAAGGCGGCAGGCTGATGGCAACCAGTCCATTTGTACTGTCACTGCTGCTATACTTCTGCATGGCCTATACTTCCCTTCACATCACAGATGTACCCATCTCTCATAAAACTTTTTCTGAATAAACACAGTTGTAATTTAATGTTTCTATATTCATTAAGCAACACTGGGTTTTATGCACACCATATTGCAACAATCAGGCACAGTCTGAAAATCACTTGGGGTCTTCTGTGGCCCCTGGTGCCATAACTGTGCCAACTGCAGAGGGAGCATTAAACTCATTGCCCACGGTAAAGTGTGGGGAGTGAAACCCATGTTCCTATAATCCTTGTATGGGTAGGATGTGCTCATTAGCCTTCTGGCAGTCATCAGGATAAGGAAACTGATGAGGCCTTCTATAAGCAGCTGGAAGTAGCCTCAAGATCACAGGCTCTGGTTGTCATGGGGAACTTTAATTACCCAGACATCTGTTGGGAGACTTACACAGCCAGGCATATGCAGTCCAGTAGGCTCCTCCAGAGCATTGATAACTTTCTAACTCAGATGGTGGAGGAACAGACAAGGAGAGGAGTATTGCTGGACCTTGTACTAACAAATAAAGAGGGACTCATTGAGGATGTGAAGGTAGGGGGCACCCTTGGCTGTAGTGACCATGAGTTGGTGGAGTTCAGGATTGTGGACACTAAGCACAGGGACAAAAGCAAGATTGCTACCCTGGACTTCAGAAAGGCCAACTTTGGCCTTCTCAGGGAACTGCTTGATAAAGCCCCATGGGACAGGGCTCTAGAAGGTAAGGGGGCCCAAGCAAGCTGGCTAGTATTCAAGCATCTTTTCCTCCAGGCTCAAGATCAATGCATCCCAAAGAGTAGGAAATTTAGTAAGAGCATTAGGAGACCTGCATGGTTGAGTAGGGAACTACCGGATAAGATTAGGCTTAAGAAGGATATATGTAGTACATCGAAGAATGGGCAAGCCAGGTAAAGACCAGGTAAAGAGTCTCTCACCCTCACTCAAAATTATTTTCATTATGTCCCATTCTTGCTTCATTGATCATGTAACTGCAACTTCCAGAGGGATTTAAGCCTTACTTTAAATATAATTAGGATGCAAATGTGGTCCAATATGGTAACTTGTAATACCAGGCAGATTTTTAGCTGAGATCATATCGAGAAAGGCAGAGAACTAAATCATATGAGTTAACATTGAGACATTGACTGACACATGCATGTGCTGATTTTGGCTGAGATAGAGTTAATTTTCTTCAAAGTAGGTAGTATGACTCTGTTTTTCGAATTTATGCTGAAAACAGTAATGATGTTTTCAGAAGCCTTTTCTGCTACTCATACAACCCTACCAGCAGGCAGGCTAGGGGTGCACAAATTGTTGGGAGAGGTCACAGCCGGAACAGCTGACCCCAACTCTCCAAAGGGATATTCCATACCATATGCCCAGAGTATAAAACTGGAGGAAGAAGGAGGAAGGGAAGAGGACGTTCAGAGTGATGACTTTTGTCTTCCCCAGTAAATATTAACCATGATGGATTTATAGGTTATTACAAGAATATTGAAAGCACTGTGATGAACAGCCACTTAAGCTGGAATGACTGGTCTCACTGGAGGTCACAGTGAAGGTGTTGATTCAGAGGAACCCTTATGGAGGGGGAAGGGTTTTCCTTGCTGTGTTTACATTGCTTGGTAGCATGAACCAGATCAGCTCAACAAGAAGAGAAAGAAGGAAGGGAAACAACCATGTTGAACAAATGTTGACCAACCACCTAGCTAAATTTCTTCTTCAGATTTGTTTTACAACATTATAATAATTGGGTAGCAAAAACTGTTTTCTCAGTTTGTTGCTTTGTTGATGTCACCGTTCTCTGCATCTCTCTATGGGTTCCCCTTACTTCACTGTGTCAAGGCAGCAACTTATATTCCATTTCAGGTGCTTTTGCACTCTTACCTGACTGACTGTCTCTCACACATTTTGTCACTTTCTGCTGCTTCTCAACAAAATCTGACAAAGTAGCTCACCCAGCTTGCATCAGCGTGGCTCAGACATGCTAAATATTCAACACTAATTCCCAAACACAGTCAATATCTCTATACAGCAGCTGGTGGGCCTGCATGAAGTTTAGGAGCACAGCATGCTCCTAAACCTGTCCACCTTCTTTCTGTCCATGTGCTGACTTGCGGATAGCCTGTGAAGCACTCATGTGTGCTGTGAAAGCTGTGTATGAGAATGGAGAGGTAGACAAATTGTTTAAATGAACTATTAAAAACATTCTTCAAGATGGAATTGTGGTGCATTGACAGGATGGTGGCAAGAAAATATATATATTGTTACTGTTCTGTGGTTAGTGTGGTTGTCATCAAGTACTGTTTTATCTTTTCTGAAGTGCCAATAAGCAATAATATCAAACTTCTTTGCTGTCACTGAGTTCACACCCGCTCCAACTCCACAGTTACCCTAAAGCATCACATTCGCAATTATGTTTCTGTAAGAGCTCAGTGATTAAAAACAAAAAATACTTTTCCTAAAAATGAGAAATAGTAATTCATTCTTACCATTAATAGGTGAAATTTTCAGTTTGATGGATGCATAAACAGAAAACAAAATTCAAGTTCAATCTTACGTGAATACTTAATTATTCAAAGCTGTTATTGTCTGCAGAGATGAGCACAGAGGGTGTAGGTAATGAAAACAAACTTTATAAATATTGTTGCAATTATAGGTATACTGAAACACATGTTATCACACTCATTTGTTCAGTGTGTGTTTAAACTGGGCAAACTCCTTGCTGACTTAGACTTGGAGTTTTGAGGTTTGCAGATGGTGTGAATCATCAGAGACTGCAACCAGTATTTTTATAAACCTTTGGTTTTATTAGGTGGCTAACACCCAAAAGTACTCTTCTATCAGCAGAATAAAAGTATTGCTAAGGCAGCAGCAGAACAAACTTGCTAAAATATTTTGCAATGTGGAATCACAGGGAAAATTCCCCAAGTCAGAAGGTAGTTCAATATCCATCGACTGTTTAATCCCAGTCCCCTTTCTGCAGTAATGATAAAAATTATTGCTAAACATGACACCTGTTTTCTGATATAGCTTTGCAAATAAAGAGGTTTGAGTTCCTAAATAAATATCAGAGGGTCCTTATTCTCTTTCTATGAATCACAGAATTCATAGAACCATTATCATGGTTGGAAAGGACCTTCGAGACCATCAAGTCCAACCTATAGCCCTAAGTTAGTGTTATCCCTAAACCATCCCCCAAAGTGCCACATCTACCTGTTTCTTGAAAACCTTCAGGGATGGTGACTCCTCCACTTACCTGGGCAGCCTGTTCCAACACCACACCACTCTTTCAGTGAAGAAATTTTTCATAATATCTAATCTAAACCTGCCCTGGTAAAACTTGAACCCATTCCCTCTAGTCTGATTGCTAGTCACAAGGGAGAAGAGGCCAACACCTGCCCCCCTACAACCACCTTTCAGATAGTTGAAGACAGCGATAAGGTCTCTTCTCAGCCTCCTCTTCTCCAGGCTCAACAGCCCTAGTTCCCTGAGCCTTTCCTCATAAGGCCTGTTCTCCAGACCTCTGATCAGACTAGTTGCCCTTCTCTGCACCCTCTCTAGCACCTCAATGTCCTTCCACATTTGGCCTTATTAAAACTCATACAATTGGCCTTTGCCCATCAATTGAGCCTGTCTAGGTCCCTCTGCAGAGCCTCCAAGTACATCAACATTTCCTCCCAGCTTAGTGTCATCTGCAAACTTACTAAGGGTGTGCTCTATCCCCTCACCCAAGTCATCAATAAAGATGAAGCTGTGTGCAATATTAATTTTTACTAGTAGAAATAAATTTCTCCTCTGTCCCTGGCATGTTTCCAAAATGCTGTCCACATAGCTATCTGTTTAGTTTTGTGACTTGAGGCTAGTCATTTTTCGTTGGAATGATCTGGTTATTTTGTGGCCTTTGGAGGAAAAGGGTCACTGATATCCACATGTATGTATGGTTTAATCATGGAATCACAGAATGGCCCAGGTTAGAAGGGACCTTAGAGATCATCTAGTTCCAACGCCCCTGCCATGGGCAGGGTTGCCACACACTAGACCAGGTTGCCCAGGGCCATGTCCAGCCTGACCCTGAACACTGCCAGGGATGGGGCATCCACAACCTCTCTCGGTAACCTGTTCCAGTGCCTTACCACCCTCTGGGTAAAGAACTTCCTTCTAATCTCCAATCTAAATTTCCCCTCCTTCAGCTTACAGCCATTCCCCCTTGTCCTATTACAATCTGACTAGCTGAAAAGTCTCTCCCCATTTATCTTATAATCCCCCTTTAGATACTGACAGATGGCTATAAGATCCCCTCGAAGCCTTCTCTTTTCCAGGCTGAACAACCCCAACTGTCTCAGCCTGTCGTCATAGAGGAGGTTCTCTAGTCTTTAATCATCTTTGTGGCCCTCCTCTGGACTCGTTCCAACATCTCCACATCTTTTTTTTTGCTGAGGACCCCAGAACTGGTTGCCGTACTCCAGGTGGGGTCTCATCTCCCTAGACGTGATGGTCATTCCTCTCCTGATGCAGCCCAGGATGCAGTTGGCTCTCTGGGCTGCGAATATACATTGCTGGCTCATATCCAGCTTTTCATCTGTCATGACCCCCAAGTCCTTCCCTGCACGGCTGCTTTCAATGAGTTCCTTGCCCAGTCTGTACTCATACCTAGGATTACTCCTACCTGGATACTGGATCTTACACTTTGACTTAATAAAACTTCATTTTTTCCTCATGGGCCCACTTTTTGAGTTTATCCAGGTCCCTCAGGATGGCATCCCACCCTTCTGACCCACCAACCACACCACTCAGCTTTGTGTCATCTGCAAACTTGCTGAGGGTGCAGTCAATACCCATGTCTAGGTCATTAATAAATGCATTGAAGAGCACCAGTCCCAAGAGAGAGCCCTGAGGGACACCACTCATCACTGATCTCGACCTAGACAAATAGCCATTGACCACAACTCTCTAGTTGCGTCCATCCATCCAGTTTCCTATCCACTGAACACTCCACCCATCAGATCCATATCTCTCCAATTTTGAGATAAGGATGTTGTGGGGGACTGAATCAAAGGCCTTGCAAATGTCCAAGTAGATAACATCAGTCTGTCTTCCCTCATCGAGTGCTGCAATCACTCCATCATAGAAAGCCACCAGATTTTCAGGCATGATTTGCCCTTAGTGAATCCATGTTGACTTCTTAGAACCACCTCTTTATCTTGCATGTGCCTTAACATTACTTCCATGACTATCCTCTCCATGATCTTCCCAAGCACAGGAGTGAGGCTCACCGGGCTATGGTTCCCTGGGTCTTCCTTTCTACCCTTTGTAAAAATAGGGGTGATGTTACCCTTTCTCCAGTCACCCGGGACTTCACCTGACCTCCACGACTTGCCAAATATGATGGAGAGCGGTCCAGCAACTACATCGGACAATTCCCTTAGGACTCTAGGATGTATGCTATCAGGGTCCATAGACTTGTTCCAATCAAGTTTCAGTAAGTGGTCCCAAACCTGTTCTTCATTTACACTGGGAGGCCCTTCACTCCCCCAACACTTACCTGGGGCTACCAAATCCTGGTCATTGTGGGAAGTTTGGCTGCTGGTAAAGACTGAAACAAAGAACTCACCTAGCAGCTCTGCCTTCTCCATATCCTTTATGACTAAATGTCCTTCCTTATTCAACAGAGGGAGAACATTCGCCCTGATCTTCCTTTTCTGATTAATATACTTATAGTACCCTTTTTTATTATTTTTTACATCCGTTGCCAAGTTCAGCTCCATCTGCGTCTTGGCTTTCCTGATCCCATTCCTCGACTTCCTAGCCATTTCCCTGTAGTCTCCTCAGGCCACTTGTTCTTGCTTCCATTGCTTATGCATTTCATTCTTATGTCTCAGCTCAAGAAGCAGGTCATTATTTAGCCACACCAGTCTTCTTCCTGCCCTGCTTGATTTTTTGCATAGAGGGATGGAGATTTCTTGTACTCTAGGTAGGGTATCCTTGAAGAACTGCCAGCTCTGATGGGTTCCTTTGTCCCTAAGGACAGTATCCCAGAGGAACTCACCCAACAAGTCTCTCAATAGCTGGAAATTTGCCTTCCTGAAATTAAAAATCCTTACTTCACTCTGTGCCATGCCTATGCTTGTAGTGATTATAGTCTTAATTGCCACCTTGGTTCAAATTAGATCGCGAAATTAAAAGATACTATTGAACAGTTTATAAAACATTCATTTACAAAGTTGAAATGATGGCAGTTCATATGGTGAAGTGCCCTAACTGGGTTCTATTATGTTGTTTGCCTCCATAAGAACTACTCTGTCGGGATGCTTTTAAGTATGGAATTTCTGAGGTGAAACAGGCCTTGATCATACCTGGATACTGTCCCAGAGTGTTCAGCAACTCTGATCAACTGATGTATGGTAAACATGTAGTTATACTGCATCCAGGTGAAATGTATATGGGTACAAGATTGTTCTCTTAGAATATGGCCAGAACACTGCACCTTCTGTGAAGGCATTGTGAAATATTTCATGGAGGCAAGTAGTTGGGGGGTTTTTGTTTGTTTGTTTTTCGTTTGTGTTTGTTTTTCTTTTTTTGGTAGGGTGTGATGGGCTACATGAAACAGGAAGTTCTTTGTGTCCACATTCCTTCCTCCATCTTCCCCTAAACCTGTTTGTTTTGTTTCCAAGCTACTTTGCTGGCTAGCTCCTCTCCCACAGCTGACTGACTACTGTAGACATGGCAACAAATGTGGTGGGTGTGCGGTGGGTTAGAGAGGCAGCCAAGCTGAATCCTGGCCCGGTGCGGCGAGCCCAGGGCAGCACACTGCATCCGGACAGCGTGAGTTCCAGCAATCCTGGAAGCAGCTTTTCATGTGCAAATCACCTGGACAAAAAGCCGCACAGTTGGCGCAAGAAATCTCATGATATTTCGCTCCCTATTTAAGCTGGGACAGGAGATGCCATATTCCCTCTTTGCCCCTGCACCTTCATTGTGATAGCACTGCAGGCGAGAAAGGACTATCGTGTGGCCCTCTGCCATCTTGACCACGTGGTGTTCTGCACTTTCCATCTGGACCAGGAACTTTTCCTCTTCAATCATCCAGCTCCCTGGCTCCATCCATCATCTTAGCTCACCTCATCTTTCTTCCCACTTCTGTATTTGCACTGTTATATATATATTTATTTTAAAGTTATTCTTTATCACTTTGTCTCCGGTGTGCATGTGTATTCATTCTACATTTCTTCCTTTATCCTGGGAGGCAGAGGGTCTTTACCTGGTTCTTTCCTAAAGGTTGTCTTGTCAGACCAAGACATAGGGAAAAATGGCAACTCTGGCCACACAATGTCCTAGGGCAATAAACTGCTACAGAAAGCTANCCACAAGTGATTTTCAGACTGTGCCTGGAAAGCTAGTTATAATTGGAAGAGGAACACTAACTAGCTCTATGAAAACAATGTGCCTAATACTGTCAGATTTGGTTTAGTGTGCTTAGATATAATGCAAACATAACATAAAATAAATTGTGTGCCAGCAAATAAAGAGTAGTTTTATGACTACACAGTTGGGAATGCTGGTAAAAAAAAAAAAAAAAAAAAAAAAAAGACAGGAAATAATGAGGAAATCTAAATGTGTAGCATGTTTGAAGCTAATCTCTTTTCCAAACTGTCATTTTGGATTTCTTCAAGAGTTAGCTGCATTGGTTAGGCTAGCTTAGCAGAGCCCTGCCTTAAAGGTTATGTCTTTCAGAGCAACCTAGTTCTTAATCTAAACACACTTCAGGTTTATCATTCTGAATCTTCAGAGGCCTTCCTGAAATTCTTCAAGGGAGTCCATCGTATCATTTAGGTTCCTGATGTTGTCTTAGACAAGTCTTTTCTCATAGCATGAGCTGGATCTTGTACTGGCTGTCATTTCATGATTATCTCAAACTCCTGGTTGGTGTTACTGACTACCAAAAAGAAGAGCACAGCACATGTACTCTTTTTTCTTTCTTCTTCATTTCATCTCATCCTCCATTTACAATGGAAAAATATCTGTTGCCATGTACACATCATTAAAAACAATTGTCACTCAAAGCTTGTAAGATTTCTAGCTTAAAGATACATCTGTAAGTACCAGTGAGGCAAAGAGAATTGAAGGGTGATATACAGGATCCCAAAGCAAATCAGCATCACAGCTATGAACAGAGGCAGCTCTCTTAACTGTTACAGGGTCATCCTTTCTGCTTTCTGTTAATGATGTCAGTGCCGATATTGATAGCCAGTTACAAACTGAAGTGTGTGCATCTGACTCATGGTTGTTAGCCTATTAACAGTTGACCCAGCTGAGAATATGAAGGCCTGCCCAAGAAGTATTAGATAGAGAGGTGTTATGAGCCTTATTCTTCTCAATTGTACTCCAGCCCTTTCACAATTTCTGTTATTTGCTCTTTTACTTTAGTCTAAATATCTGTTGCAGATCCAATTCCTAACTTGCAGAGATACTGCATAGAATCATAGAAGAATCATAGAATCATAGAATGTTAGGGGTTGGAAGGGACCTAGAAAGATCATCTAGTCCAACCCCTTGCCAGAGCAGGATCACCTAGATGAGGCCACGCAGGAACACGTCCAGGTGGGTTTTGAATCTCTCCAGAGAAGGAGATTCCACAACCTCCCTGGGCAGCATTTTCCAGAGTTCTGTCACCCTCACTGTGAAAAAGTTTTTTCTTGTGTTTATACTAAACCTCCTATGTTCCAACTTGCCTCCATTGCCTCTTGTCCTAACATTGGATGACATTGAGAAGGACCTGGCTCCATCCTCCTGGCATTCACCCTTAACATATTTGTAGACATTGATGAGGTCTCCCCTCAGTCTCCTCCAGGCTAAAGATACCCAGCTCTCTCAGCCTGTCCTTGTAGGGTAGATGGTCCACTCTCTTAGTAATCTTGGTGGCCCTGCACTGGACTCTCTCCAGTAGCTCCCTGTCCCTCTTGAACTGGGGGGCCCATGCTGTATGTATTAGGAGAAATACTTCCTTTATAATCACTTTTTATACTTCCCATTGTGGTTTGTTCTGGCACTTTGACTTGTCACTTGAATGAATTGAATTCTGTAGAGTGCTCTTGTAAACTGCCACACTTTTGATTTTAAATGTGCTTCAGTGTGATGAATGCAGCATTAAAATGGGATGTGAAATAGTACTTAGATTTGTGGGTTGTAGGTTGTGGGGAGACATCTGTGGGAAAGCAGGTGGTTTATAAAAATGGAAGTATTGTGTGAACCAGCCAAGGTCCTTGGGCAGACGAAGTACCCTAAGATAAGAAGGGATAGCAACCATTACTTCATCAGCAGAAAAGGAAAAACAACCCAGCTGGAATAACAAGAAGATGGAAGAATTAGCAACTCTGTTAGCCAATAAGAAGTTTACCCACACTGCACGCTTAACCAATCTGTTTGTTCTGTTTGCTGTGTGAGAATGTTTGCACCAATCAGTATATGTGTGATTGCACAGAAAACGTATAAAAGGTTGATCTTATCACAATGAAGTGGCTTTCACTTGATTCACATTGAATGGTGTGGAGGCCATTATTTTTTCTACCTTCTACAGATAGGTCTAGGGGGTTTTTTCCAGACTATCACCAGATTATTATATGAATCATCAATACGCCATTTTCAGGATTTATGCTCTGCATTCTATATCTGTAAAATGAATGTGTTTTACGTATATAAGAGGTCTGAGCTGACACCCACTTGATAAATTTTTTAGCAACTAGGTAGCAGGCAGCTGTAACATTTCACAGAATGATTGTAGTATTCATATGCAAGTTATACTTAACTTCTATCTTGTACTTCCATTATCTTTTTACTGAGAACAAATTTTTCCTGGGTTGTTGTCGTTGTTGTGGTTAGGCTTCGCGAACGAAGATCCGGGAGGGCTCCATCCATGCTCCTCATCAGCGCCTTTTACAAGCGCACTGATAGAAAGAGGATAGCGGATAGCACCCAAAAGCCTGCCCAATGGATTTTTTTTAGGCGAGACACAGCATGTGCAGAGCTGGACCTACCCTTTAGTCCTAAGGTTCATCTGCCAGGGCCTAGCAAGCTTGGACACTGGCAGCCAAGTCCTTAGGATGTAGGTTTTATTAGAGTGTCCTTCTCTTAGCTGGAAGGCCTTACAGGGCTAAACGAGCTCCATCTGCCTGGGTTTGGTATCAGAGTTGTCCCTCTCCTAGGATGACTGCCAGAAGGCTAATGAGCACATCCTACCCATACAAGGATTATAGGAACATGGGTATCTCTCCCCACACTTTACCGTGGGCAATGAGTTTAATGCTCCCTCTGCTGTCGGCACAGTTATCGCACCAGGGACCACAGGAGACCACAAGTGATTTTCAGACTGTGCCTTCCTGGGTTGTAAATTGTCTCAAAAGGAATCATTGTTTTAACATTCATTTATATGGTGCCTGTATTAGTGAGCTTTCATGCCTTTGGTGAAGCAAGCAGAAAAAAAGTATTACTAGAACACAAATGTGAAATAAAATTGTTAACATGTCTGAAGTAAGGTTCCTTGATTCCTGTTGGAATTTAAGAAGGGCGTGTTTTGCTCTACAGTGGTTTACTTTTTGAGGATAATGAATAATTGATAATGAATAGTGGCTTAATAATAATTAAAAGGACACTAGTAGAAATTAATATCTGAAGTAGATTTCACAACAAATAAAAAAGGGACTCTTCTGCATGCATTAAACCTGGTATAGCATATCTGATGTATTTCATGTGTTTTATGCAGCTTTTTCCATCAAGTCTGGAGACATATTTGTTTGTGTAAAATTTCCTCATTTGGAAGCCTGAAAAAAGAAGTCTAGCTGATATGAAGGAAGAAATCTGGAGAGCAACAATGCTGAAAAGGCGAGAGGCTATACATATGACTTTACAGAGTGACAGGTTCATGGATTCATAATGTCATATGCAGGAGTATCCCATGTTTTGTTTTAAGTGCTTTGTTCTGAAAGGAGAGTGTCAGGGAAGCTAGTTTCCCATATATTCTGTGGAAAGGGAGGAAAGGAGATGAGACAGATAACTAGACCCTAAAGGAAAAGGAAGTGTTTGAGTGACCATTCATTAAAATATTTGAAAAAATTGTTTTTCAGATAATCACCTTTGACAGCTACTAAAGAAAGGGAGATCCACTGAGCTGTCAGTGAAAGTGTGAGTGTGGAAATGAATTTAGAGTCTGTTGCGAAGTCAAGTGTAGTTTGGAAAATTGATTTATTAGGCTGGTCTTAGGAAGCCAGATGGTGACTCTTTATGTTAATAACTTTCTGTTTTATGTTAAAGAAGGCAGGAAAATAATTTTGGAGTTAAAAAACTGAAGGGTATGTAATGTGATGCTAAAACTTTATTTTTGTCTTTTCATTCTGTGGCATAAGTTTTCGTTTTTGAAATAATTTGTTTCTCTGCATATGGGATGACCACTTTCTCCCATATTGTCTGTGTCTATGAGTCAAAAACTTGAAGGCATTTGATAAGTGATGCATTCCTAGACCTCTCTGTCTCATGGCAGGGCCGTCAGTTCTCCTGTGCTTTAAGGGTAAATAACACACTGCTTCATCTGCTTTGGAAAAGGTTAAATATCACCTTTGATATTTAACTGTAAACTCACATTTACCTAATAAAACAAAATGCAACCCAGATTTAAGCATATGAAAATTCCTCTGTTAATTAAAGTTGTAATCTGGGGTGATTTAGCCTACAGAACTTGGCTTCCTGTCATCTCACTGAGAATTACAATGATTATGACAGGTGCTGAATTTGATCTCTACAGAGTAGATCAAATGATAACCTGATTCAGTAGCTAGTACTTTGCTGGTTAACCCTGTTCCATAATGCAGCAGAGGATTTGCAGTAGTGTTTAGACCACTGATGATTTTAGGCATAATCTTTATATGAATCTTTGAATAAGAAGACTTCTTTACTGTTCACTGACACATAAACAAAGAATGAGAACATAAGAAAGACATTACATGAAGAAACCCTATAGAGGACTTCAATGGAAGTAATCTGTTTTTGAATTTACTGGATGTAATCAGATTTTGAATTCACTTTATCTTTTTTCTTCCCATTTTGAGAACTGCATGCAAGAAATATGTATTTATATGTACCAAGTTTCAGTTATTCTCTTCCTAAAACTTGTATGATGCTCCATGAAGATAATCAGATAATTTCCTTTTATTTTAAAATGATAATGGAACTGAAAAGTAAGTCCCTGTTTCGATCATAGTAGTGTTATAATCAAAAAGTTAATCATAGAGTTTCCAGTAAAACACAGCAAAGTATTCTGTGATCAGTTGAAATATCTCGTTTACAAGACTTCCTGTGACAACTCAAGCAATAGTCTCAGATTGCTTCCTTCTGCACAGTTACATGCTGATGCTTTTAATAGTGACATAAAGGGAAGATTTTTAGTAGATTGTGGAGGTATGGAGTATGGAAGTGACCTTGGAGATATCAAAGTGTACTGTAGAGCAGAGGAGGACTAACCATAGAGCAGATGTTTAGCAAAGTAAGGATGACTTGGCAATATGCAAATGTTAACCAGTAGTGCATTGTTATTGTTATATGTAACCAGTAGCAAAAAGACACATGTGCTAGAGAAAAAGTATATAAGAAGGCACTTGTAGCTAATAAAGAGACTTGAACTTGCTGCTTCACCGTAAGAAGAAACCTGTCCAATGTCGTTTGTCCGCCTCTACCCTGACAGTAGATAATTATTATTTCTTATATTTTTAGTCAATCATATTTTCTTTTCTCCCTATGCATAGTTGCTCATTTTTTTGGTGGAGTAGTTTTCTTTAATGTGCTATAAGAATGTCTGATGTTTACTCATGTATCTTCCACAATGTTTTCATGACAGATGGTAGGGCATTTTTGACAAGAGAAGGCTGAGTTGAGGACAAAACAGAGGTAAAAACAACAGCAGTACTGAGAATTTAATTCAATTTCCTAGTTCACACTCTATTACCTACATTTAAAAGGTAGACTTCTGACTTCTCCAAGGCCAGCTGCAGTTCAGCATCTGTCTTCTAAAGGGCATTGAGAAGGATTGTTTTTCCCTCTCCACTTACTTCCTGCTAAAGGCAAGAAACCTTTCTGCAGCTTCACAGGCACATCCACGCACATCCGTTCTCATGTTTGCAACCATGTACCTAAAATTTCTGAATCTCTCTTAGATCATGAGGGAGAGGCACAATATTTTTTTGGTGCCTATCAAGCTGCCATTGTCTCATTGTCTTTCCAAAATTAAACTTCTTTAAAAGAGACTTAAACTTGGGAATGGGAAAGGAAAACAGACATTTATTTGGAGAACAGAAACAAAACTCAAACTCAGAGAAAATGTAAAGCAAAAAGCATAGGGAGAGTTGTTTTCTCACATTGGTATATTACATCATGTGTTTTAAAAAGTCATTGTTCCAAATATTTTTTTTTTCCCATGTCTAAAAGAAAATATTATCAGGTAGTCTTCTAGGACAACAAACCCAGTCTGCCTTCTGCACTATAACCAATGGTAACTCCAGTGATGGGATTATGCAGAGTGAAATCTAGTTTTACTAGTGAATTTCTCATTATGAACCTTTTAAAAGCAAACCTGTCTTTTTGACTTTTCTTCTTTCTGTGAATCACATTTAGAGAATCTTTTGAGTCACAGTGCTTAATTGCATTGACTTTCAGGATTTATGAATGCATCTGCTGTTTAAAGTAGGCTTTCTAGGACATTTCAGATATTCTTCACTAATGGGTTAAAATCTAATATCGCAAGTTGCTCAGGTACCCTCTTAGTGATAAAGGAAGGGCTACCATACCAGCTTCTTAGTGGTTTTTCCAGTTCAGCATTATCTTGAAACTAGAGGTTGGGTACCTGAAAATGCAAAATCAAGTGTCTGTGGTACAGATAGGCACCACTGAGTAGAGTCACAAATGCTGACCTAAAAAGAAGTTGCAGCCTCTGGCTCAAGGATAACACAGGCTTGAATCCCCAGTTTAAATTTTTATACCCAGTAACAGATGAAAAAATAACTTAGGACTTTGAAATGAATAAATCATTTGGCTGTAAGCAGTAGGTAAGAATTGAATACTATAGTTTCAGATTAATAACATTTTGCATCCCTGCAGCCATTAATTATGATCTTGACCCATTGTAATTCTACTTCAGTGTTTATTTTTTATTGAACCACAGCCTCACTGTGAACAGGAAAATGGGGCATTTTGACTGAATGAATTTGTATTTGTAAGGGATTGGCTTGTTTCTGATTCACTTAAAACACTGCTAATTCAGCCTCTTCAGAGTTCTTTGAAGACACATTTGTTTTAATTTTGAGATTATATGCAAGAAGAGAAAGGTGCAATAACTACGTGTCCTGGTTTGAGTTGAGACAGAACAATTCTGTTCAGTGATTTTACTTTTAAGCTAAAGCTCCTCTAATTAACTGCATTTTCTCTGAAGTGTGTTTTTGCAGACTGAACCTGTTTCTAGTAGTGATTTATGAAAAGCAGAACCAGAACTGGAGCTCACCTGGTAGGGAATTGAGATAGATAAAAGACAGGCTTTTACTCATTTCCACACTGTAGTGGAAGATTTTACTTGTTAGGCATAAAATCAGTGAAATTTTGTGTGTAAAAAAAAATACTGTACCAAGCTCAATCTTTTCCCTTGATTTTGTTTGGTATTCTGGGGGGTTTTTTGCAAGTCCTTGTTATAGGGTGACCAGAATTTTAATGTGTACGTCAGTTTCCCTTTAAGAGGAAGAAACTGATCGGCTGGACTTCTCTCTNTTGCTGTCCCTGAACACAGCCAGTCCAGAGGGCTGTGGGGAGGGGGGGGGAGGGGGCTTGGAGACCCTTCCTCAGAGGATTGTCCTCTTGACCCTAGTAAATCTCAGTTATTCTGGTCAAACCAGGACAGTCCTGAAGGATGATTGCAAGAGAGGAAATTTAGCAAGAAATCTCACCATAGGCAAGGTGACATTAATCTCAAATATGTTCCAGATGAACTTGAACTGTCTTGACAAATTAAAACAAGTGCACAAACAAAAATCCTTGCAGGGACAACTTTTGAATAACCAGACTTAGCTGGTCCAGCATTCTAGTACTAGCAGTAGCAACTGCAACAGTAGATTGTAATTCAAGAGCTGGGGTGTTTAAAATAACTTAAAAAAAAAAGAACAACAACAATAAATAACCCCCAAACAAACATGACACCTCTTCACTGAATGTGTTTTGAAGCAAGTTTTAATGTTTTACTTAGGAGGTTAAGGTTCTTGGTCTGTTCTAGTACTTCTGTCACTGCGATTTCCATTAGAGTTGGATCTGTGATAGAGTGGTAGAAATTTATTCTGTACTCAGTAGTTCTGCTGTTTATCAGATTCAATTGTGGTTTGTACTATTCTGCACAAATAAAATCTAAATTTATATTTATGTAGTATATATGCTAATGCACATTACATTTACGTTTTAATGTATTTGGAAGGTTTTGTAAATAACAAAACCCAATGTTATATTCCATTCAGACTGAGATACTGTAATAAAATGTAAAACCTAGTGAGCCTAATACATAATTCCAGACACCCAGAATGTTTTAGTATGTGTCCATATTTGAAGATTCTGCAAAAAAAACTCATACATGTATGAACATAACAGTAACTCAGCTGGATGAATAATCAGAAGCTTGGAGAGTTGTGGCTTAACATGACAGGTGCATCTGTAGACAGAGCATTCCAAGGGAGAATATAAGGCTCGATCCTGTGTCTGTCATGCCCGTTTGTCAGTGTTGAGTGCACGGACTCAAAGCTTGGAAAAAATCCGTGATACGTTCAGTGAAACATTACTGAGGTTACTCAATCAGCTAACTGGGAACAAGTTAGCTTTTTAGCTTTTCCTTAATAGCAGGTGAAAACAGTATTTTTGTGGTATGGAGGTGGTTCTTTACCTGTAAGCAAATATTATAGGAAATCAGCATATTTAAAAAGCAGCACCATCTTTTTCTTATCCTTAATCGGGTGACATTTTCTTCCCTGCATATTTTAGATGAAGGAAACTGACCAGTGTGCACTAGAGTAATTGCCACATGAAATAATGTTTGTACTTGGACCTTGTGAGGTTCTAGATCTTCACCTACCACTAGCCCCTACCATTCTCTACATGCAGCAGCTACAGCAGACATACCCTTTTGGAGAGTATCAGGTGTCAGTGTATCTGATTTCAATTGACTGAAAATATTCTTTTCTTCTTGATAAATTTGATGGTTATGATGATGATCACTCCTTTTGTTGTTCCGCCTCAAAAGTCACTAGCAAGCCTGAGATAATGTGATGGGTTTTAAGCATGTGTTTCTGGCTATGTAAGTTGATTGCTTCACAGTTGATGTAGGGATTTATACATGTGTGATGCTCTTTAAGTCAGTCTGCAGGCTGATAATCATTAGCGGAGTACTTCTGCAAGCCTATAGCATGGTTCATTAAAATGCTAAATATAAGTTCATATAAGCAAATTTATCAAATGTGATGTATAATCACAAGGAATTTTTAAAGTGATGCATATCCATCCATATGCAAGAAGGAATCATACTTTCTTCCTGGGGTTGAAAAATCTCGTAGGCAGAAACTACAGCAATAAGACAATTAAGCTTCTTGCAGTACTTGGAGTAGCAACAATAGTTTGCTATAAAGTTTATATAGCCTCCATAAAGGTGTTTTAAGTCCTCATTTAGTTACGCTTGACAGAAAAAGAAAATGCAGCAGTATAGCCACGCTAGAGAGGTAAGTCTGCAATGTAATACATACCAGGATTGTGGTATGCATTATATTCCATCCTCCTAACTGGTAGTCAACATTTCAGCTTTAGGGTTGAGGTGCTTGAGTTATCTGAGAGGAAAACAGAATTTTTAGTCTAGTCCTAAGGTATTTTTGGACTGTGGATGTAGCAGTGATATTCTGCCTCGCAGGATGAAGAAGCTGATGTTTCCAGAGTTCTGATATACTGCTGCTGTTACAGAGATCACAAAGGGAACAAAAGATGTACCTCATCAATACGATGAAACTGCTGAATTTTGACTAATCATCTGGGTAGCAGGAAAACTGTCAGGAGACCCTTCCTACTGAGTGACTGGCAGCATAAACCCTGAGCAGGAGACAATGTGAATAACTTCTGAAGAATGAATATGTGCATACAAAACATACTGCAGGTACTCAGGTATTTATTCTATGTCTTGCTATGACTCAGTGCAATACAGAAGCAGGCATTGCTGCATATAAAATGATTGAAGTAAATGCTGTGTATTTTAAAAATTATTTTCAGCTTCTTGAATACTTTCTTCCCCGCCCCCTCCCCACCCTGCCCTAAATCTGAATCTTTGCTCTGCAACTCAGTGATTCAAAACAGAGTTGATATGTATCAAGAAAATTTCTGAATGTCCTTGGATTTAGGAAGGATTTGAACTTCACATTTGACTTTCGTGCTTATCCTTCAAGATCGAATAGAAAAAGCATCTGTGATAGCCGTCTGTGGGCACTCTCAGTCTCTCCTTGACATTGACAGCTTGGAGCAATCTTTGTTTATTGCTCTGAGATGAGAAATGTGTTTTATAGTCACACACACGTAACACAAATACATACAGAATAGGCCAGGACTTAGATTTGAAGTTCTTTAAATTTAGGTGCCATTTAGACACCATTCTTGGTGGTTATGACCAAATATGTCTGGATTTTTGTAGAAATTCCCAGTGAAACTTGGGAAAAAACACAGAGGTCAAACTGAGTAGAATATGGGGAAGAAATACAAGTTTTTGATTAGACAATGCAACACTTGCCTTTGTAACACTTCATTTGAGCAAGTAATGCTTTACTCCTTGGAAAATAATTTTTTCCTTCCCTTTGAGTTTGGCCATTACTGGGAGAGGACTGGATCATGAAGAAAGGTGGCTGGTACATATTTCCAAGAAATTGAGGTACCTTTTGATAGGATTGCACTGGATAATTTTATCAAGATCTGAGCTTTCTATTAACTGGCCTGATAAACCATATGAATATGAAACAGTTATTCAGTAATCCTTTTTTTTAGAGGTTTAAACATATGATCTGTTATTGGGACTACAGTGATATTCTGAATTAACATTACCATATGGAAACTAATTGGATTTTAAAGATGTCTTCAGTAAATTCAAAGGGGTGGCTTCAGGCTGTTCTATTTTCCTTCTTTCTGGAAGAAAGTATAATACAGGAGCAAATCTGCTTTTATTGTCTTATATTTTGCCACTCTTGGAATTTTGCATTATTTTGTTGTTCTTAATTGGATACTTTGATCTTTTAAAGGCTCTGCTATGCTTCAGCCAAAGATTCCTTTTAGCAAGACTGGGCTCTCCTTCTCTGTTGTGTTTTCATTCATGTTTGTGTTACAGCAATGCTTCCAGACTCACATAAAGCATACAACCTTATTGTGCCAGGTGCCACAAAAACCCCATGGTAATCAATATGAAGAGCATTTTTTTACACTCACAAGACATGTATACACCAGGAAAGGAAACATTGCACAGCTGATCAGATGCTATCTTGTTTTCAGAGAGCTACTTTTTTTCTTGTTATCAGGCATATCTTGAATCTTGTTTTTTTATTTGAACTTAAAATTTTTTGTGCTATTTTTGAGGGCTCTGATGGTTCATTGAATTAGTAATTACACGTAGTCTTTAATCTCTACGGCAGCTGTTCAAATCCACCCCAGTCTGGGGTCAGACTCAAACTACTGTGATTTGATTGATGACTGTTGGGAGTAAAATGTTCTTGTGTTGTATGTTTACAGACTTGTGGTGCTTGCTGTGCAGGAATACTAATAAACATGGGCAATATGAAGAGATATATCACTGTCAACATCACAGTGAGAATGAGCTACACCACCCTGCTATTTATATATGCACACATGATTAGGTCCTAAGCTGCCTCAGAGGAAATTCTAGAGTTTGCATGTGGGCATTGAAATACACGTTATTGCTGTTTCTAAAGCATTAATTAGATTAATTAATTGCCTGCTGCAGGGGGGTTGGACTAGATGGTTTCCAGAGGTCCCTTCCAACCCAAACCATTCTATGATTCTATGATCTGCAGATTTTGTAGGATGTGAACTTGCCATGCTGTATGTATTCTGTCATTTAGGACTTGGAGTATGATTACAATATCTTTCATAAAACTGAATTCATTTATGTTCTCTTTTTTTTGAAGTGACCTAGGATATTTTAAATTACATTAAACGTCAAGTGTGTGTGAGACGCAAAACTGGTGACTGTGCATGTCAGTACTTATTTGAAAGATAGTGCTAACCTGCTATTAGATGATAAAGCCAACTTTCTTCTGGCCTTCAGAGTGGTTCTGATAACGTATTTTTATATTAGGAACCGGTAACTCAGGATAAAATTTGAAGTTAGCTAAAAATGTATCAGTACACAATTTTTAGTTTATAGAAATCACGACTTATGGATAAGCTCTTTTTTAGACAATTTTGGAATAGCATAGATCTTCTTGGTCAAAAGAGGCATGAGATAAATACTAAGTCTGCTGCAGGTCTGTCCTTATGTTTTACAAGTGGAAGAAAGAATAATGTAGCTTGACAGGGGAAGTGAGTATATGGGAAAAGCAAGTAAAATGTTTTTAATGGAAGTATTATAACCTTTTACTAGCTCTGTATTGGTTTAATTGTTTTCTACAGCTTGGCAAAAAGTGAGTGGAGCTAACATATTGATAGCGGTTCACGCTTGGTAGGGATTTTGTTTGCAACTGGAAACATGAGGGATATAATGATTTTCAATGAATCTTGCAGTTATGTTAGACAAAACTTAACCTTTCAGTACCTTTGTTGCTGAGCTACCTTTTCGTCTTTTGCACTCCAATAGGAAATTCAATATAGATCATCTAAAAGCTTCTCTACTTCACTCTTTCAAGTCTTTTCTGCCTTCTCCTTTGTTATATTTATGATCTATGAAGTGTGGAATGGGATAAAATGGGTGTGTGCCCTAATCAATTAGTCTCTTGGGCATGTATGTAGTTTTAATTTAATTGGAAAGAGNGGACTTTGTGCCGGCAGGACAGACATTGATGATTTATGGTAGGGGAAAAGGGCCAAATCCATCTTTGAACTAACCACCTTATCTTTCTATATTGTTGTACCATTTAAATTTAGATAAAGCTATTCTTAGAAATTCACTGTCTGCGTGCCTAGTGTTTCTTATTTTTGTTTATTGATGTTCCCATTTTGAGAAGAGGGGGTATTGTAGCAAAATCCTCTCAAAAGATTGTTCTTTTGACACTAGCTTCCGGTCAAACCAGGACAGTTGAATTTGACACAGTAGATATTTTGCAGAACTGACAAGAGAATTGGGACCAAAAAGCTGGCAGTATTTATACATTCTGCACAAATAATC
This sequence comes from Bucco capensis, assembly GCA_013396975.1. NCBI lineage: Eukaryota > Metazoa > Chordata > Aves > Piciformes > Bucconidae > Bucco > Bucco capensis. Next base: position 684 of record VWZO01019914.1, on the reverse strand, counting down.
CCATAGATGTTGCTTGGCTAGAGATAATGCATCTCCTTTTCACACTTATTGTAAATGTATTTGGTTTACACTTACTGTAAATGTATTTGGTTTATATTTAATAGAAAGGTATTACTATTGCAATAAAGATACTGAACATAATGTCTTTAATGCTTTCCTTGTATATAGTACTATATCTGGAAAGAAAGCCCTTAACATAGAACTTAAGAACTTAGAGGAAGCATAGTATTTCTGGCAGGCAATTCATTTACTACTGACACTCATTTATTATGTGCATTGTGCAAGCACTATTTTGAGTCAAATTTACAAGTTCCTGAATTCAGCACTTTTGAAAAGTTAAAACATAACAATTGTTATTTTTAGCAGTCATTAGCTAAGTATAATGAAACAATATATCCTGCTGTGCCTGCACAGGTGTTCAAAGCAAGGGTAAATTTTAAGGAGAAAAGTTAAAAAAATATTTCAAAAGAAAGGAGTTCAAAGTTGTGGCTCGGTCACAGTTTGGTCCTTTTACTTCAGGAAGGAAGTAAGATTTGTCAGTGCAATTCCTGATAGAAATATAAATATCCTTTGAAGGGAGATACATATGATAATTCATAATATTATTGCTCATTAAAATATTTACATATAAAACTATTTCTGGTTAACCAACTGTATTTTCATAGAATCATAGAATCATAGAAT
>VWZO01019913.1:120063-131900 GCA_013396975.1 Bucco capensis | reverse complement strand
CAGTGTGCAGCTGTCCATGCACAGTGTCTGTGCTCCTCCCTGTGGCATCAGCCAGCAACAGGCACTGCAGCTCTGGCTGCAGCCCCAGCCTGGCAGCACAAGGACCTTGCAGGCTTCCAGCAGCAGCTGTGCTTTCCTCAGCTGCAGGCTGCAGCAGGCTGGGGATGAGCCCTGCACTGGAGGTTTTACAGCAGCCCCATGTCCTCAGCTCTAGGCTGAGGGTCTGGAGCTTCAAGGGGGTCCTGGGGCTGCCAGCAAACAGAACATTGTTCATCCAAGGGAGCATCCTGCCTCCTTTATCCACCCAGCAAATGTCTCCCTCCTCTCTTGCCCTTCATCAGTGCTTTATTTATTCCTCCTCCCTGTGCTGCTTTTGGCTGGGGTCCCTGGGGAAGAGGATTCCCTGAGGAAGGGGATTCCCTGGGGAAGAGGATTCCCTGGGGAAGGGGATTCCCTGGGGCAGGAATGCCAGCTCCCAGAGTGGGATAGACTGTGCTGCAGAGGGAGCTGGAAGCAGATGTGCCTGACAAAGCTGCAGCTCTTCCCCTCTCTCTTTTTCTCTTTCTTGATTATGTTTTGAGGTTTGTTTTGTTGGGTTTTCTTTTTTTTTTTAAGACTGTAAATATAGATAGAGCTTTATTTTGTTAATAAGGAGTAACTTAACCTGTATATTTCACATACTTGTTTACAACTCTCCTTTCCCCCCCCTCCCACCCCACACACCCCTTGGCACAATAAAGAGGTCTTTTTGGAGCAGAGATTTGGGTTTGCACTTTGTCAGCCTTGGGGCTGGGAGAGCCAAGGGTTGGCTAGGGAGCAGTCAGCTTGTTTTCCCTCTTCCAGCACAATTTGCTCCCAGCCTCTTGCTCCCTCTCCTGGTTTCATTTGTGCTCTTTGTCCTCCTGCCCAGCCCTGGTGGGTGCCAAGCTCTGGCCCTGCTCCTTCCCACCTCTCCCATCTCTTCTCTCCAGGTCTCACCCTACAAGGCAGCAGGTTTGGGTTTCAGCATCCTTTCCCCAGTAACTAACCCACCCCAGGGGAGCATTTCCAGAGTGCCCAGCATGGAGATATGAGATCAGCTCTGTAGAAGGTTGTTTTAAACCCACTGTGGGACAAGGAGAAACCCCAACAGTTGCTGGTAGGAGGGAGGATAGTTTGGTGCAGCCCTTGGGCCCAGGGATGTTCCAGCACAAGCCCTTCCCCAGTCCCCCCCCAGCTTCACCATTCCCATATCCAGCTACCAGCAGCTTTTATTTTGCACCAGAATGAAGAGCAGATGTTCCCAACAGTCCTGCTTCTCCCTGGGGAAGCTTCCACTTTGTCCCCATAGCACTCCCTAAGCAGCCAAGACAGGGGCAGAGGGGAGGGGGGGGTTCTATTGTCCATCACTGTCCTGAGCTGGCTAGTGCTCAGCAGAGCCTGTGGAGGGGGAAGCAGCCCAATGCTGACCCAGGGGGAAGCTGTGGGTAGCTCATGGAGCAGCTTAACTCCATTCAGCCTCCTGCCCTGAGGTCCCAGAGTGGAGCACAGGGATGATGCCCATGTGAGGGGCAGGACTAACCTCCCATGGCCCTGTGGGAGACAGGGATGGCAGAACAGAGAGTCCCTTGCTCTGGCAGCACAAGATGCTCCAAGTGAAGCCAGGATGGGAGCAGGGAGCTAACAGGACTCTGGGACACCACAGCTGTGGGGAAAAGCAGAGCCAGGCATGGGCTGAGCCCATCACAGGGAGTGCTGGCACCCAGCAGCCAAAGCCTGCTGGACCCAAACCCACATGGCTCCCGATCATCGAGGTCCCTTTGCATCAGCTGAGCCAGAGAGCAGCAGCACCCACCCCTCCTGGAAAAGGAAACAAGGCCAGGATCAATCCTGACCCAAGCAAGGTGCTGGTTTGGGGGGTGGGAGCCCCAGTGGCACCAAGCAAGATGGGATGGAGGGAGCAGGGAAGGGGCCTGGCACAGCATGGCAATTGGGCAGCTAAAGCAACTGGGCAGCTCTGGGGGTCCCTGAGCAGACAAGAGGCTCTGTTCCCCCCCCCTCAGGGACAGCACAGAGGGAGCAAACTGAGGTGGCAGGCCAAGCAGCAGCAGTGCCAGCTAAGCACTGACCCCCCCAGGCCCCAGGAGTGAGCTGGGGCTCAGTGTTAAGGCGATAGTCAAGGCTTCCTTGTGAAGGCAGGCTCCTCTCCGAGGCCATGGTCCTCTCTCTAGCATCTCACAGTCCACTCTCAGGTATGTCCAGGGTTTCCTTACATCAGTGCCTGGCTCAGAGCTCCTCTCTTCCCCCTTCCCACCATCAGGACCTGCCCTTGCCCCCTGCTTGGGGTGGGGAAGGGGCAAGGAGGATGCGAGGGCTGTGGATGCAGCAAGGATAAAACAGTTCAGGGTCTCACCAGCCCAGAGATGCTACCTAGAGATCTTGCAGGGCTGTGACCACTGGCTTCATCTTGAAGTACTGTTTAAACCTTAGCTTTGCATATCTGCCAAAAGAGGAGAGAGGAAGAGATGTGAGATACTTGTGCCCTGCTCCAGCCTTGTGTCTCCTGGCCACAGAGGATCCCTCCAACACAGAAGAACCATTGGGATCTTCTTGCTCCACTCATTTAACTGCACTGGGAGCAAAATCCTCCCAGCTCTAGTAGACTCACCTTCGAAAATTAAAGTCTATGGTAGAGTATTTATCCTGGATCAGGCCCCAGCATGCCCAGAGGAAATGGGATGCCTGCAACAGACAAAACCAGCATCACAGGCATGGAGCATCCCTGCCCGTGGGATGAGTCCCTTCTTCCTCTCCTGGCCATGTCCCAGAAATCCCATGGCTGTGATGACAGGACATGGGGTAGCAGCCAGCTGGGGCTGGCCCACATGTGTATTTTTATACCCTCTGGAGGCTGGTCCCAGCCTGGAGGAAGGATTGCCAGCAGGAAGGATGCTGATGTCCCTCCTGGCAGCTGCAGCCAGGGAACCAGCTGATAGTTCACCCTAAGGTTCCAACAAATTGGCTCTGCCTTCCCATGGCATTTATACCAAAGAGGATTTCCTCGTGTTTGGCTGTGCCTGGCCTGTCTGAAAGGATGCCCAAGGCCACAGCTATCAGAGACACACTGTTCCTTGGCATCTGTTGGTGGGATGGCAGGCAGCCAGCACTAGCTTCGACCTTGCCCAGTGCCTCTGAGGTTCTTCAGGGCAGCCTCCTGCCTCCAGTGCCCTCCCAAAGCCCTCAGGCTGGTACCTGCAGCCCTGTCCTCTCCAGCTGAGCTGCAGCACGAAGCCCTGGTTCACCTGAGAGCAGAGGAAAAGGTGTCCCACGAGCAGCCCTGCAGAGAGCTTGCCTCCTTCCCCTGTGCCCCACTCACCAAAGCAAACTTGTTCACTTGCACGTAGAGAGCTTCCAGCTCCTCCTTGGCCACCTCAGCTCCTCCTGGCTTGCCCTGGGTGAGGTGTTTGTAGGCTTGCAGGTAGGAGTGCAGCCACTGCAGCTGGGTCTCCTTGCTGGGGTAGAGGTGATAATCCACCTCCTTCACGCCTGGGAGGGGAGCTGGGGTCAGCCAGGCCCACAAAGGGTCACCAGGGAGAAAGAGAAGGGTTCTCCAAGCTGAAAACAACCTGCCCATGGAGCTCTCTGTGACCATACATCACTAGCTGAGGAGAAACTCCTGCAGAGCTCCAGCTGTGCCACCAGCCAGGGATGAACCAGGCAGCCAGCTCAAGGCTGGGCATCTCCTGACACATTGCTCTAACCCCAACAAGCACCAGCTGCTCTGTTTCCCCACCATGGCACTAGGGATCCCAGTGCCATCTCCATCCCTAGGGATGAGGAGACAACCCAAGCTAGGACTTTTGGTGCCATGGAGATGAGTTCAACTCACCTGCAAACTCATTGAAGTGGTTCCCAATGTCAAAAGCCTGGTAGTTGTAGCCAGTGTACTCATAGTCTATGAAGTGAACGTGCTCTGTGGAGGTAAAGGCTGTGAGAGGAGCTGCAGCTGGAGCTGCCAGCCCCTTGGGAAGATGGGAAAGGGATAGAGCTCTCCAGTGGGTGGGAAAAGCTGCTGCCACCAACCTTGTGTCCTGTTGTAGATGATGTTCTTGCAGAGCAGGTCGTTGTGGCAAAGCACCACAGGAGATCCCAGCTGGGAGAGAGTTTCCTTCATCCAGGCCAGCTCCTGTTCAAGCACCTCCAGGCTAGGCATATCCTGTTGGAGGCTGGAGAACAGGATGGGGAAGAATCACTCCTGCTCGTGGGAAGCTTCCCTCAGGGGCAGAGGAGAAGCATTGCCCCTTGCTTCCCTCTGTGCATTTGAGAAGGAACTCAGCAGTGACACAAAGTGGGGGTCACAGAATCACAGAGTGTTAGGGGTTGGCAGGGCCCTAGAAAGATCATCTAGTGCAACCCCCCTGCCAGAGCAGGAGCACCTAGAGCAGCTCACACAGCAATGTGTCCAGGCAGCTCTGCAATGGCTCCAGACAAGGAGACTCCACAGGCTCCTGGGCAGCCTGGGCCAGTGCTCTGGCACCTGAACTGCAAACAAGTTTCTCCTCAGCTTAATACTAAACCTCCTGTGCTCCAACTTGCTCCCATTGCCTCTTGTCCTACCATTGGATGCCATGGAGCAGAGCCTGGCTCTCTCCTCCTCACACTCACCCTTCCCATATTTCTAAGCATTGCTGAGGTCTCCTCTCAGTCTCCTCTTGTCCAGGCTGAAGAGACCCAGCTCTCTCAGCCTGTCCTCCTAGGGCACATGCTCCACTCCTTTCAGGATCTTGCTGGCCCTGGGCTGGACTCTCTCCAGCAGCTCCCTATCCTTCTGGAGCTGAGGGGCCCACAACTGGACACAGCATTCCAGGGGAGGCCTCCCCAGGGCACAGGAGAGGGGAGAAGAACCTCTCTGGCTCTGCTGGCCACGCTCCTCTTCATGCATCCTAGGATGCCATTGGCCTCTTGGCCACAAGGGCACATTGCTGCCTCATGGGCATCCTCCTAGCCACCAGCACTCCGAGAGCTTTTTCCCCAGGGCTGTTTTCCAACAGCTCAGTTCCTGGCCTTGTCTTTTTGGTGTGGAGACCATCCTCTGGCATGCTGCATGGTACCCAGGGAGCTTGGCAGATGCCATGGTGCAGCCTCAACCCTTCCCTTCTCCCTACAATCCATCCCCCCAACCCACCACTGATGTGCCAAAGCACCTGACTAACTGGCAATGGGAATGCTTTGGGCTCTGCCAGAGCACCTCCCCTCTCAGTAAGCTCAGAAGTTGCAATTCCAAGAAGAGAGCTGGTTAATGATTCCTTCGTTGGCTGCACTGAAGGTGTGAGCTTGGCTAAAGTCTGCCTGCAGCAGGGGGAGGGCTGAGAGGAGCTCAGAGTCTTGCCACTGCTGCTCAGGGAACAGGTTAATCATTCGCTTGCCTTTGGGTTCATTCACCTCCAGCACCTCTTGGGGCTGCCCAAATCCTTTCCAGACAGCCTAGCACTCACCTGGCCTCAACCCAGCCTGCCAGAAATGGGATGAACTGCTTTGAGGTGGCAATTGGCTGCTTTCATCTATCCTGGGTTTCTAGCATCCCTTCAGCTCAGCCTTGCTGCTCAGATCCCCACTATAAGAAAGGCTTGAGCTTCAGTTTGTTCTAGGTAGGATTTAAAATGCAGCTGAGATGTACAGAGTGGAGAAGGAGGCAGATTATTTGGGGGAGGCTTGGTCTCTTCTCCCAAGGAACAAGTGATAGGACTAGAGGAAATGGCTTCAAGTTGTACCAGGGGAGGTTCAGATTGGATATTAGGAAGAATTCCTTTACCAAGAGGGTTCTGAGGCATTGCTGCTCAGGAAGGTGATGGAATCACTGTCCCTGGAAGAGCTAAAAAGCCATGGAGATGTGGTGCTGAGGGAGATGGTTTAGGGGTTAATGGTTGGACTTCATGGCCTCAGAGGGCTTTTCCAACCATAAGGACTCTCTCTCTGATTCTTTGACTCTATGATTATAACACTAGGAGTCTCTGGCTCAGGCCAGATCCTGCCTGGATGCTGTACAGACACAATCCAGAGCCTATCCCTGCTCCCAGCCAGGTTCAGGGAGTTGCCTCCAGCTCACCTACTCTGAGGGACATGGCCACAAGCTTGGTGACAGAGGGCTCATGATCCAGCAGAAGTGGACACATGGCCAAATCCCAATCCCAGACACCCACAGAGGTTTTACCTGGGAAGCAAGGCTCTTCCCCCTAGTCCTGTATGAGGAAGACTTAGAGATGGGTGGGCAGCAGATGCCCAAGCCAGAGCCTAGCTCTTGGGGATCCCTCTGCCTTTACCTGGGGTTGGATACCTTTGGGCTGAGATCCATCTTCACGAGGGTGAGGTATTTGTGCAGCTTCTGCCAGAGGATGGGCTTGGGGAGGCTCCCATTGGCATGGATGGCATGGACCTTGGCCATCTCCTGGGCCACCAGCCTGCAAGGACACACAGAGGTGTGGGTGTGGGTGAGGAGGGCAGCAGCATTCCCAAAAGGAGTGCTCCTCAAAACCAGCCTGAGATAACTTGTGTTTCAAAAAGGCACTATCAGCCCAGCTGGAACTTCCCTTCAGCTGCAAAACCCTGGAGCATTTCAAGACCTTCTCTGGGTTCAAAAGCAGCATTCACCTTTCCAGGGCAAGCTCAGATCAAAGGTTCTCCTGAAATCTCTATTCACCAAGACCTAATGCTTTAAAAACTCCTGGTGATCACCCTAAACTGCAGCTTGGCCCTGATGTCCCCCAGCATCAGCTTTGTGCACATCAGCAATGCCCAAGCAGCATCCTGGAGGGAAAGCAGGGATGGGGAGAGGTGGAAACACACAGCAAGCTCCTCATGCCTGGAGAAACACTTGGTTCCCTCACCCTTTATGTTCCCCCAAGTCCCACACACCCAAGCCCATGCAAGACCTGATGCTTTGAAACTCAAGCTGCAGCTTGGCCCTGATGTCCCCCAGCATCAGCTCTGTGCACATCAGCAATGCCCAAGCAGCATCCTAGAGGGAAAGCAGTGATGGGGAGAGCTGGAAACACATAGCAAGCTCCTCATGCCTGGAGAAACACTAGGTCCCCTCATCAAACTCCTGGTGATCACCCCAAGCTGCAGCTTGGCCCTGATGTCCCCCAGCATCAGCTCTGTGCACATCAGCAATGCCCAAGCAGCATCCTAGAGGGAAAGCAGTGATGGGGAGAGCTGGAAACACATAGCAAGCTCCTCATGCCTGGAGAAACACTAGGTCCCCTCACCTCCCAGCCCCACACACTGAAGCCCATGGGGGTCCTGCACACCTGAAGATGTGAGGGTCCCTGACATGGTCAGGCCCCAGGGCGATGCCAGGCAGGAACTGGTAGCAGAGACCATTCTGGAAGGCACAGTAGAGGTCAGGGGCACAGCCATGGGCATGTAGCACCTGGAAGTTCCTCAGCTCTGTCTCCCTGTCCACGAAGAGCTCAGTCTTCCTGCCGTAGACACGCACCAGCACCGCATCTGCCATGCCCTCAGCCGTGTAGCAGGCCACCAGCTTGTTGGTGATGCCATCAGTGAAGAGCTGGAGGGGGAGAAAGGCAGCAGAGCCCATGCCTGTCCATCCTTGCCATGCCAGAAAGGCATGGGGCAAGCTCCTTGCCACCAGCAGCATCCCCAGGACAAAGCAATGTGGCAAAGGAATTAACAGGGAAAGGGCAAAAAGAGAAGCACAGAAGGTTGGAAGAGACCTCTAAGATCATCAAGTATAACTATCTGCCTATCACTAACCCATGGCCCTAAGGAGAGCATCTAGATGTTTGTTAACCCCTCCAGGGCTGGTGACTCCAGCACCTCCCTGGGCATCCTAGGCCAATGCTTAACAACCCTTACAGGGAAGAAATTCCTCCTGACATCCAATCTAAACCTCCCCTGGTGAGGGAAGAGCACAAAGCAGCAGGTGGCATGAGTTTGCAAGGCCTCGAGGCTCATGTATGTCTGTATGGAACCACAGACATGAGGTTTCAGCTGCACCAAGCTGGCATTTTGGGTGGAAATCCTGCCATTTCTTTCACCTGGAAGCTCAGGAATAGCTCAGGCCAGATGTGCTGCCAGCACACTTGGCACCCGAGCAGCTCTGAGAATTGCTTCCAAAAGAAATCAGTGTCAATCTTTTGGCATAAAATGAAAAAGAACCCAAAAAAACCAAACCAAACAAATAAAACCCCCCCAAAAAAACCTCAACCAATCCAGCAAACAGCCTGGAGCAACCACCCCAACCCCAGCCCATCTCCTCCTCCTGACCCTCCCCACAGGGTCAGCTCACTGATAGGCAGGGATGTCTCTGCTGGGGACGTCTGGTGTCATTGCTCTGATGGCTCCTCACAGATGGAAAGAGAGTTTTGTTCTCCAGCCACCCCAGCTTGGCCTCCTGCCCATGCACATGCAGGAGCTGCTGCTGCAGGGCTCCTCTCCTCATCCCACAGCCACTCCAAGGCACTGAAGGCTTTGGATCCACATCACCCCCACCTCAGCATTCCCCACACAGGAAGGATGCTAATAGTGTGTGTTGGGGTTGCTGCTGCTCCCCATGAAAGAGTTTTCTCTCTCCCCTTTGGGTTCAGGGAGGCACAGCAGGTGTGATGCTGGTGCAGTGGGAGGGGAGGCTGAGGGCACGTGTGGCAGCAGCAGCAGTGATGCTCGGGGGTGGCAAGGCTAATTTTAGAGCTCCCCCTCAGCAACTCACACTCCTATCTAGGGTGCCTATATATAGGGCTCCCCAAGCAGCCTCCTGAGGGAGCACTGGAATGAGACACCCAAAGTTAGGCAGCACTAAGCCTCCTCTTTACACAGCTGGCTGGTGTTGGATTCAGGCTGAGCACAGCAAGCAGCCAGTGTGTCCACTGCCCCTTGCTGGGCTGAACCTTCTCAAGCAACCAAGCTGCTTTGCTCAGGCCAGCTAATCTGTGTTTCCCCCACAGTGCCACGCTTGGCTCTCTCCTCTCCTTGCCCTGCCAGGCCCTAGAGGTCAGGAATTCAGCAAGCAAGAGGTGTCAAGGCCCATCCATGCCGAAGATGTTGTACCTTGAGGCTGGTGCCCTCCCTCCATCAGCTGCAGGTGAAGAGCTCCATGGTGAGATGCTGAGCAGTGCCTCTCCTGCAAAGTCCTCACACTGCTTTGTTTTGCTACTTGACAGCCTGATCAGCCCTTTCCAGTGGGTTTAAAGGGATTACCCAGCTTTATCCCCACCTGAATTCCAGGCCACTAACTTGGGAAGCTCACACGTGGTTGGTCAGCAAGCTGCACACATGCAGCCAGGGGTTCCTGCAGCTCCTCAGCAAATGCCCAGTGCTATTCCTTGTGGATCCAAAGCACAGTCAGCTATCAGCAGGGCCACAAGGCTGCTAGCAGCCCCAACCCTTCCCTGCTGCAGTTGTGTGATAGCAGGGAAAAAGCAAATGTGACTCCACTCCAGGAGCCTGATGGCAATGAAACACAAAGTGAGACCCAAGTCCTGTGCATAGCTACTGAAGCAAAGCAGCTCCATCCAACATCCTAGTGCTGTGAGATCCTCTTGGCATCCCTAAAGTGTGGCTCTGTTGGCTTCTTCCCTGCACAAGCACCCCTAGCATGGCTCCCCAGCCCAAGACATGCTCAGGTAGCCCAGGGCCAGGCTTGCAAAAGAGCACCTTGGTGCCAAAATCAGGCTGGAAACCTCAGAGGGATTTGGCTCCATGTTGCTCTTATCATCAGCAAAGGGATGGAGGAGTGAGTGCTTCCCTGATAGTGTGGCTGACTCAGCCAGGCTGCCTGAGCCTTCTCTGTATGGAGATGCTGCTGCTGCTACCCAGGGATGAAGCTTAAGAGAAGGAGCAGTGGGAGCCCTGGGAAGTGGGCACAACCTGGAACATGGAGAGCTGAAGAGGGTCAAGCATCTAGACCTTTCCCATCTTCCACACAGCCTGCCCCAAGCATTAGGAGATGTTTTGGTGTCTCTGGCACAGCCTGGTACAGCTCCTGCCAGCAGCTGTGCACCTACACAGTTGGGATGAGGTGGTGGCAACTGGGAACTACTCCAGTGCATGTGGGAAAGGGAAGAGGAACACTAATGGGAAGCAGCTGAGGACCAGTGCACTGCTCCAGTCCTCTCCTGAACAACTCTTGCAACAGCAGCTAAGGCAAACACAGCTAGAGGATTCCCCCCAACTCCTTAGGGGTTTGGGGGGGGGTGTCTTTTTTTTTTAACTAAAACCACATGACTGCAGACACAAGCTACTATTGAGCACTAACTCTCTCTAATACCTGCAGGGAGCCTGGATAGCAGAGAGTTGAGTTCCTTCCCAACCAACCATCACCACCGAGGGCTGTGCTCAGTGCTGCACAGAGACATTTCCTGCCCCTACAACTCCGTGCTCCGAGGAACTCCAGCTCCCAGCTTCCTGCCTTTTGCCAACTGCCCTTTCATATGTATTTTCCTGCAGCTTCTTGTATTTAATTACACTTGGCTATTAATACATTTTTAATGACACTCCAGGCACAGGGGAAGCCTGTGCCTTCAGAGGACATCCATGCACACGTGGCTAGGTTTATGTGCACCCAGCTCAGTCACCTCAACATTCCCATGCCCATTCCCAGGAGCTTGGGGAGGGCACAGACACCACTAGCCTTGCTTTTTCAGCATCCCACTAGGCAGAGGTGAGCAAGGGGAAAAGGCTTCCCAGGTGAGGAAGCTGCCAGCCTAGCAGCAAAGCCTTGCCAGCTCCAAAGAGCCAAGCCCTGTCCCATGCAAGGAACTGAGTGCTGAATCCCAGCTCCCATCCCAAGGAGCACAACCCCAAAGCCCAACTCCCATCCCAAAGGAGCACAACCCCAAAGCCCAGCTCCCATCCCAAGGAGCACAACCCCAAAGCCCAACTCCCATCCCAAGGAGCACAACCCCAAAGCCCAGCTCCCATCCCAAGGAGCACAACCCTAATTCCCAGCTCCCATCCCAAAGGAGCACAACCCCAAAGCCCAGCTCCCATCCAAAGGAGCCCAGCACCAAATCCTAGCTCCCATCCCAAAGAGCATAACCCCAAAACTCAGCTCCCATCCCAAGGAGCCCAACCCTAATTCCCAGCTCCCATCCAAAGGAGCACAACCCTAATTCCCAGCTCCCATCCAAAGGAGCACAACCCTAATTCCCAGCTCCCATCCAAACCTGTGCTCAGCCCACATGACCTGGCAAAAGTGCAAGCCAACAAGTAACCCAAGCAAGACCTGCTCCTTGTAGCAGCTACTCCTGCGAGCAGGGCCCCGTGCAGCACTTGCAGGGCAGACTCCAGGGGTACCAGCAGTGCAGGATACACCCCAATATCCTCCTCCAGCCTTCACCCACCTTGGCAGCCTCAAAGGACCCTGGGGACATGCTTGCAGAACAGTGACTGCCCCAGGGGTCCCCAAAGCCTGAGGAGGGGGTGGGGGGTGGTGTCACACCTCCACACACCTGATCAGCCTCAGGAGAGTGGAGGGGAGGAGAGGGGGAGGCAGGACAGGATGGGATGAGATGTTGCACCCTCCTTGGCAAGTCCTACACCCCCCCCCCAGATTGAGCTCTACAGCTGCCCATAGCACCCCAGGATAAGCCCCACAGCCCCAACCACGAGTAGCCTCTAGAGCCCCCCAGGATATGTCCCTCGGGGTTGCAGGAGCTGCAGTAGCCAGTCCCTAGTAAGGGGTGGGAGGAAGGATGCTCTCCATACCTTAGTCTTCACCCTGGCCGGATCCCAGGCGGGTCTCAGCTCCCGCATGAGCCGTAGAGCCCCGGGCAGCACATCCCCTTCATCCACCGCAATGCTGAGGTGGGGTACGGCGGGAGGGGAGTCCCCAGCACCCC
>VWZO01019913.1:56528-111553 GCA_013396975.1 Bucco capensis | reverse complement strand
AAAAGGAGGAGGAAGAGGAGCAAGGAAGAAAAGGAGGAGGAAGAGGAGCAAGGAAGAAAAGGAGGAGGAAGAGGAGCAAGGACAAAAAGGAGGAGGAAGAGGAGCAAGGAAGAAAAGGAGGAGGAAGAGGAGCAAGGAAGAAAAGGAGGAGGAAGAGGAGCAAGGAAGAAAAGGAGGAGGAAGAGGAGCAAGGAAGAAAAGGAGGAGGAAGAGGAGCAAGGAAGAAAAGGAGGAGGAAGAGGAGCAAGGAAGAAGGGAAGAGGAGGAGGAGGAGGAAGAGGGTTTCCCAGCATGGCTGCAGCATGAAGAGCAAATCCTTCAGCCCTCAGTGCCCAGAAACAAGGAGAGACACTGAGCCCCAGCACAGAATCAGTAAGGTTGGAAGAGACCTCTAAGATCATCAAGCCCAAGCATCAACCTATCAGCACCATGACCCAAAACCATGGTGCTCCTACCTCTGCAGAGCCTGGGCTGGAGAAGGGAAGAAGCTGGCACCCCAGGTGACAGCCAGGAGCAGCAGATAGTGCTGCAGCCTCCTGCTGGCTCCTACCAGCATCATGCTCTCCCAGAGCTGTTGCCTCTTTCCCCAGCAGCTTCCTCACATCCTGAAGGGGAGGATGCTTTTATAGCCTGGCTTTCAGCAGCCCTGGGGCTTTCTCCTCCCCACTGGCTGGGGGAGGGCTGGGGATCCTACAGGCAGCACCATGGGCAGGTGCTTGGATCCTGAGCAGGACCAGACCCTGTGGAGATTGGCTGGGCACTGCTTGGGGAAACACAGCCATGTGTGAGCTGGGGATCAGGGATGCATCCTGGACCCTGTCCTCTGCAGCTTTTGAGGGGGTTTTTGAGTAGCATCTCCTTTCCAAAAACCCAAGGCAGGGCTGGGCACAGCAGCTCAGGCACCCAGAGCCATGCTGGGCTCTTTTGTCCCTTACTTGTACAAGAGAGAGAAGAGACTGTTCCTCCCAACTGTAGTGTGCCTAGCCAGGCTGTGGATGCTCAGACCTTGGTCTTACCTCATATGGCACAACTGCAATGAGTTTAGCTGTTCTCTGTCCCAGGCTCTCCATTAAAGCTCTGTTCTCTCACTGATTTAATGGGGGGATGAGGAATTCCCCCCTAAAGGGCAGTGAGGTCTGGTGAGTTTGCAGTTGGTGTCTGCATGGCCAAAAAGGCTGTGGCTGAGCTTTAATAGAGAGCCTGGGACAGAGAACAGCTAAACTCATTGCAGTTGTGCCATATGAGGTAAGACCAAGGTCTGAGCATCCACAGCCTGGCTAGGCACACTACAGTTGGGAGGAACAGTCTCTTCTCTCTCTTGTACAAGTAAGGGACAAAAGAGCCCAGCATGGCTCTGGGTGCCTGAGCTGCTGTGCCCAGCCCTGCCTTGGGTTTTTGGAAAGGAGATGCTACTCAAAAACCCCCTCAAAAGCTGCAGAGGACAGGGTCCAGGATGCATCCCTGATCCCCAGCTCACACATGGCTGTGTTTCCCCAGCCCAGGGTGCTGAGTGCTGGATCAAGCCCCATGGCTCCAAGCCTGATGCTTGAGCTCAGGAAACCTTGATGGGAAATGACTCTAAAGGCAATAAAAATGTTCTTAGAGGAAACCTGATGTCACACTTAAAACCCTCCAGCTACACAACCACATCCACATGCTCCTGTTACAGCTGGGACTCACTTAGGGACACTGCTGTCACCCTTCTCCAGGGGACACTGGGCTGAAGAGGACACCCCAGAAGCTACAGCCAGCTTCCCCCCAAACTCAGGGCTTTAAAGCCTCCTTTCCCAGGGAGATCTGGGGGCAGGGGAAGGAAGGTTGACCCCAGCAGGCAGCAAGGCTGTGGCCTGTGGCTGGCAGCCCCATTCCCCCCAGCCCTGACGTCTTTTCCCACGCTGAGCCCTGCTGCTGCTGCGTCACTCTGGGCTGCCTTGTGCCCCTGATGCAGCTTGCAGTGAGATGCAGAGGTCAGGAGGCAGCAGCCCCAGGCCTAGGGAGCTGCAGCAAAGCCCTAGAGAGCCTGGCAGGGAGCCACTGGGTTATAAATCCCATTCCTGGGCATCCTGTGGGCTCTGTGCCTGCTTGGCTCAGTCTCATTCCCTAAAGGAGAGGCTGGGGCTGCAGCATGGTTTCCAAGAGAATTGGCCATAAGAGCCAAGGCAAGGTGCAACCTTCTGCTGCAATCCCTTCCAACCCAGCAACAAGAGAGCAACTTTCCCAACTCAAACCTGACCTCCCAGAGGTACCAAATCAACCCCATCCAGCTCTGATGGATTCCTGCTGAAGGAACTAGTCCTCTAGAGCCCAGCCAGGGTTGGGTTCAGGTACCCAAATGAGTTGTCCTCACATCAGCTGAGCACTCTGAGCAGGTCCTAGCTCTGCTTTCAGCTGATGGGCACTGCTGCAGTAGCTCCTCAATGCCAACAAGCCCAAGGCAGCAGCTCCATCAGCCCTCCCTTCAGTCAAGAGGGAACAGGTTTAACTCCAACTCATTAACTAACTCCTGCAAGTGAAGAAGAGGATCTGCACAGGGACCAGCTTTGATGGGATTGCCTTGCTTTAATTAAACTCCTGCTTGTACCCAGCTCATAGAAACCTGGCTCACATCCATTTAGCTTGTGTCTCTCATGCTACAGACTTGCTGAGTTCTCCAAACCTGTTTTCCCTGGCTGGGCTCCTAAGGAGAGGAGTTTCTATAGCCTGGACAGAATAGCTCCTTTCAAATGGAGCTAGGAGAGCTCCAGGATGTCCTCAGCTGTCTGCTTGCCATGAAGTTCATCCTGAGAGCAGCCAGCCCTTGTGCTGGAGGATGCTTATATCTCCTAGAGCAGCTTTAAAAGCACCTGAGGCCAAATCAGCTGCAAAGAGGACACAAATGGGACCAAAACAGCTCCTTGCTGTCCCTACAGAAACAGGAGGCTGAGGGAAGACCTCATTGTGGTCTATACCTTCCTGAGGAAGGGAAGCAGAGAGGCAGGAGCTGATCTCCTCTCTGGTGAGCAGTGATAGGAGCTGAGGGAATGGCATGGAGCTGTGCCAGGGGAGGGTTAGGGTTAAGGGGAAATGGATGGAAATTGCCCTAGGGGAGGTTCAGGTTGGATATTAGGAGGAATTTCTTTGCTGCAAGGGTTGTGAGCCATTGGAACAGGCTGCCCAGGGAGGTGCTGGAGTCCCCATCCCTGGAGGGGTTGAAGAGCCAGGTGGATGTTGCATTGGGGAGCATCATTTAGCAGGTTGCTAGGGCTAGGACAAAGGCTGCACTCATGATCTTCAAGGTCTCTTCCAGCTGGAACTGTTCTAGGATTCTATGGATATTAGGCAATGGTTTTTCCCCCAGAGGGTGATGGAGCTCTGGCACAGGCTGCCCAGGGCTGATAGAACTCCAGAAGCATCTGGACAATACTCTTAAGACACATGGAGTGATTTCTGGGCTTGTCCTGTGCTTAGACAAGAGTTGGACTCAATCATCCATGATCAGGGGGGCTGGAACACCTCTGCTATGAGGACAAGGCTGAGGGAGCTGGGATTGTTCAGCCTGGAGAAGAGAAGGCTTCAGGGAGACCTACTAGCAGCAGGCAGTCAGTGTGGGTCAAGCTCTGCTCCACCTCAGCCTCATCCTGCAGGGAACTAGTCTATGGGAAATATGAGTCCTGGTCCTTAATGCTCAAGAGATATCAGCACTGGAACTGGGTGGGTTTGCTCTCCAGCTTTCCCCAGCATCCCTTTATTAATTAATAACCCTCGATGTCATTTGCTGTTTCATGCTTGCTGCATCTGAACAGGATAATTTACTCTCCTCTGCTCAGGTCATGAGATGTTAATGTGGTTTAATGGGTGTTTTCCTAACCTCCCCTGCCCTCTCCCTGGGCTCTGCTCTCCACAGCCCACATCCCTGAGGGATGCATGGGAAGGCAGTGCCATAGCTGCTGCCTGCCAGCCAGGGACTCATGGCCAGGGCAGCCTGGGGATGTGGCTACAAGAAGGTCCCCATGTCACCTCCAGCCATGGCTATGGGTCCTTGTGTCATCTTTAGCCATAGCTAGGATAAGTCCCTGTGGCATCTCTAGCCATAGCCATGGGAATGTTCCTGTGCCACCTCCAGACCTAGCTATGGGGAAGTGCTTGTGCCACCTTTAGCCACAGCCATGGGAAGATCCCTGTGCCACCTCTAGCCACAGCCATGGGAAGATCCCTGTGCCACCTCTACCCACAGCCACGGGAAGGTCCTTGTGCCACCTCTAGCCACAGCCATATGAAGGTCCTTGTGCCACCTCTAGCCATAACCATGGAAAGGTCCTTGTGCCCCTTCCAGATCTGACCAGGAAAGGTCCCTCTGCCACCTCCATCTCTGCCCAGGGGAGTTCCCTCTGCCACCTCCATCTCTGCCCAGGAAAGGTCCCTCTGCCACCTCCATCTCTGCCCAGGAAAGGTCCCTCTGCCACCTCCATCTCTGCCCATGATGTCCTGGTGACATCCCAGCCCCAAGCCCCAGGAAAAGAGCAGAGTTGGAGTTCCATCTCAGCCACTCTAATTTTAATGAACTCTTTCAACAGGAGAAGACAAAAAGCATGTCCTAACTCTCCTAACTCCAGCAGCCAGCCTGGCACAGCCTTTGGTCCTTGGAGCCTTGCTAAGGAGCTGCTCAGAGGAGTCTTTTGGGGCAGCAAGGCACTGTCCCCACAGGGGGGGTGGCTCCAGCCTGCACTGAGGGTCCTGGGGCCAAGAGTAGGTCACTGTGGGAGAGCTGGAGCCAGGGCTTACTTGTGCCATCCCATCTCCAGATACCTGCCTCATCTCACAAGTCACACCATGGAGCTGCTGTCTCCCACCTTCTGCAGGAGCTGCAACAAGGACAAATGTGGATTAGCAGGAAAATCCTTCAGAGCATCCTCAGGAGGCTGAGGAAAGACTGCAGTGCTCTTCTCTGTGTGATCCCAAGCACAGCCATGGAGACTGATTCACCCAAGGTCTGCAAACCCCCAAGGGTCTCCTCATCAGCCCCTGCTCACCTTGCTCAGCAAAGGGATGTCTGCCAGTGAGCCCAAAAACCCAAAAGCCACTGGGAAAAAACTCCTGTATCAAAAGAAAAGTCTCTGGTAAGCTCCATGTTAAGTTTCTGCTGGGGATGGGAGCAGGGAGAGCTCTGCAGGAGGATGAGCCAGCACTGTGCCAGGATGCTGCTGTAGGACAGACCTGAAGAGGGTGATGAAACCATAAGCCTCCAGCAGCATGCCCAGGATGGGCCACCTCAGGAGGACAATGAGCACTCCCCCGAAGAAGAAGCTGGTGCCCTTCAGCTTTGGCCTCTGGAAGAAGAAGCTGAAGGTCCTCTTGAAGCCAATGATGAAGACCAAGCCTGAGAGGAAAAGGATCTGGAAGGATGAAGAGGAGTGGGTCAGAGAAAAGCTGCTCAGCTGGACCCTTTGCTCCATGCTGGGCATCAGTGGCTGGCTGTGGGCACCCTCAGCCCCATCATACTCACGTTGCCAAAGGCCAGCAGCACCGAGTCGAAGTACAGGAGCATCCCAAAAAGGATGAAGAAAAGCCCAAAGCCTACCAGTCCCACACCAATCCCTGGGGAGGACAGGAGGAATGCTGAGAGAGAAGCTTGGGCACACAGCTCAGGTCCTTACCTTGTGCTGTGTTTGCTCTCCTGGACTGTTCCCTCCCAGAAAAATCCTTTGGCTACTTCTCCAAAGCTTACAAAGAGCCTTGCCACCTACCTTGTCACTTCCCTAGAACCTCCTCTGAGCTTCACATTAACAATCAACTCTGAAGAAAACAAGTGGGAAGATCATCCCCACTAGTGCCCCAGGTGGGAAAGGCTGGAGATGCTCTCTAGCTGCCCCAGCCACCTCCCCAGCTGCTCTGGGGCACAGGGGCAGGCCAAAGCCAGCTCTGCAGTGCCCCAAGCACTGCTCCTCACACACACACACAGCCCTGCCTGCTCCCCACATGCTGCTAGGTGCTCCCAGCACCTCTTCCCAGCCTCGGGGAGGGTTTGTCCTGCCCTGAGTGGCTGCTGTTCCCTGGGGCACACGCAAGCTTACGCTGGAAGTCGCTCAGAGTCACCATCTTGTTGCTGATGGGGCTGGGGAAAGGGGAGCACCCTGCCACCTGCTGCCTCCCCAGCAGTGACCCTTGGAAAGGCCTTTAGTCATCCCCACGTCATCCTGCAAATCATTAACAGGCTGCCAGTGGTGACAGCAGCTCCTTTGGGAGGGACACGGTGGCCAAGGGTGACAGAGAGATGGGGTGGTGGCTATGGGAGCCTGCAAGGGAATCCTAGAATGGTTTGGGTTGGNCTCTTCTCTGTGTGATCCCAAGCACAGCCATGGAGACTGATTCACCCAAGGTCTGCAAACCCCCAAGGGTCTCCTCATCAGCCCCTGCTCACCTTGCTCAGCAAAGGGATGTCTGCCAGTGAGCCCAAAAACCCAAAAGCCACTGGGAAAAAACTCCTGTATCAAAAGAAAAGTCTCTGGTAAGCTCCATGTTAAGTTTCTGCTGGGGATGGGAGCAGGGAGAGCTCTGCAGGAGGATGAGCCAGCACTGTGCCAGGATGCTGCTGTAGGACAGACCTGAAGAGGGTGATGAAACCATAAGCCTCCAGCAGCATGCCCAGGATGGGCCACCTCAGGAGGACAATGAGCACTCCCCCGAAGAAGAAGCTGGTGCCCTTCAGCTTTGGCCTCTGGAAGAAGAAGCTGAAGGTCCTCTTGAAGCCAATGATGAAGACCAAGCCTGAGAGGAAAAGGATCTGGAAGGATGAAGAGGAGTGGGTCAGAGAAAAGCTGCTCAGCTGGACCCTTTGCTCCATGCTGGGCATCAGTGGCTGGCTGTGGGCACCCTCAGCCCCATCATACTCACGTTGCCAAAGGCCAGCAGCACCGAGTCGAAGTACAGGAGCATCCCAAAAAGGATGAAGAAAAGCCCAAAGCCTACCAGTCCCACACCAATCCCTGGGGAGGACAGGAGGAATGCTGAGAGAGAAGCTTGGGCACACAGCTCAGGTCCTTACCTTGTGCTGTGTTTGCTCTCCTGGACTGTTCCCTCCCAGAAAAATCCTTTGGCTACTTCTCCAAAGCTTAGAAAGAGCCTTGCCACCTACCTTGTCACTTCCCTAGAACCTCCTCTGAGCTTCACATTAACAATCAACTCTGAAGAAAACAAGTGGGAAGATCATCCCCACTAGTGCCCCAGGTGGGAAAGGCTGGAGATGCTCTCTAGCTGCCCCAGCCACCTCCCCAGCTGCTCTGGGGCACAGGGGCAGGCCAAAGCCAGCTCTGCAGTGCCCCAAGCACTGCTCCTCACACACACACACACACACAGCCCTGCCTGCTCCCCATATGCTGCTAGGTGCTCCCAGCACCTCTTCCCAGCCTCGGGAAAGGTTTGTCCTGCCCTGAGTGGCTGCTGTTCCCTGGGGCACACGCAAGCTTACGCTGGAAGTCGCTCAGAGTCACCATCTTGTTGCTGATGGGGCTGGGGAAAGGGGAGCACCCTGCCACCTGCTGCCTCCCCAGCAGTGACCCTTGGAAAGGCCTTTAGTCATCCCCACGTCATCCTGCAAATCATTAACAGGCTGCCAGTGGTGACAGCAGCTCCTTTGGGAGGGACACGGTGGCCAAGGGTGACAGAGAGATGGGGTGGTGGCTATGGGAGCCTGCAAGGGAATCCTAGAATGGTTTGGGTTGGAAGGGAGCTCTGGAGCTCATCTAGTCCAACCCCCCTGCAGTGGCCAGGGACATCCCCAACTAGAGCAGCTTGCCCAGAGCCCTGGCAAGCCTCACCTGCAATGCCTCCAGGGATGGGAACTCAACCACCTCCCTGGGCAACCTGGGCCAGTGTTCCACCACCCTCGTGGGGAGGAACTTCTTTCTAATAGCCACTCTAAATCTACTCTTCTCCAATTTAAAACCATTGCCCCTTGTCCTTTCCCTCCAGGCCTTTGCAAACAGGCCCTCTGCAGCCTGCTTGCAAGTTCCCTTTAAGTACTGGAAAGTCACTATTAGGTCCCCCCGAAGTCTTCTCTTCTCCAGGCTGAACAATCCCAGCTCCCTCAGCCTGTCCTCAGAGCAGAGGTGTTGCAGCCCCTGAGCATTCTCGTGGCCTCCTCTGCACCTGCTCCATCAGCTCCATGGCCTTTGTGTGTTGAGGGCTCCAGAACTGGACCCAGTATTGCAGAGGAGGTGTGAGCAGAGCAGAGTGCAGTGGCAGAAAGGGAAGCAAGGGAAGGGATGGTTTGGACCAATCCTCAAACTAAGGGGATGCAGGTGGCTGGGAGGGATGTGCCATCCCCAAGTGACCTCTACCCTTGAGAAAGCTCTCAAGGACCAGCTCCACACATTCACAAACCAGCTCCTTTCTATTCTTTTGGCTTTCTACATACCTGCCAGGTCCAAATGTGAAGTTTATTCCTCCCTGAGCAGTGCCTGTGAAGGAGCTCCAGCTCAAATAAACCCTACTGGGATAATGACCTCTCCAAGAGAGAGAGAGGGAGAGGGAGGGAGGAGAACCACAGCATCACTGAGGCTGGCAAAGACCTTTAAACCCAACAGTCACCACTAAGCCATATCCCTCAGCACCACATCTCCATGGCTTTTTGAACCCTTCCAGGGATGGAGACTGCAGCACTGCCCTGAGCAGCCTGGGCTAATGCCTAACCACTGTGTCAGGGAAGAAATTGCTCCTAATATCCAATCTAAACCTCCCCTAGTGCAACTTGAGGCTGTTTCCTCTTGACTTGCTACGTGGGCAAAGAGACCAACTCCCACCTCACTCCAAGCTCCTCTCTCAGGCAGCTCTAGAGAGTGAGAAAATCACCCCTGAGCCTCTCCATCCTAACCAATCCCAGTTCCTCAGCTGCTCCTCATCCACACTTGTGCTCTTCTAAGCACAAGAGATGATGCCACCAGCCCTGGAGTGAGCTATGGGCAAAGATGCTGCAGGTAGCCACTCCTCCATCACCTCTCCAGGCTAATAGCAAAATCATTCTTTCAGGTCCTCTCCAGACAAAGGACACTGACACCTTATTGTTCCTTAGATGCTTTTATTCCTCTAACACTAGCCAAAAAAAAAACAACCCAGAAGACAAATACCTCCCTGCCCCTCACCCTGTGCTTTAATACTTCCTCCCAGTGCCAATCCTTCCTTGGTTCCAAATCACTGCTGTATGAAGTGTTAGGCAAAAGAAGAACCAAAAGAGTAAAAGCCAGAATTAAAAGGCTTTGTTTCTTTTCAAAAAGGCCCAAAATAACAACCCCCAAGTTCCAGAATGGAATAACTGTGTGTGGGGAGGTCCTAGGGAGGATGAGGCTGTGCTCACACCTCAGGGAAGGCTCAAGAGTTGATCTCACCAGCTTAGGAGCATCAGGATGCTCCTGGTGTCTTCCATCCTCTGGAGATGAAAGGAATAAGCTGCCTTTGGGGTTGTGTGTTCCTTTGGCTCCTGTGGCCTTGCCCCATGATGGAAGGAGAGATTCCACTCTCCTTGGAAGCTGAGGAGCCCACCCCAGAGCTGCCAGGCTTAGGGGAGAGGGAAATAAAATGCATCATCTCTGAGAAACTTACAGTCTCTTTATAGTTTATTCTTAAATAAATTTGCTTTTCATAAAAGCAGAAAAAAATAGAGATATTTTTAAATAGGCTTTTTTTTTTTTTCCTCCTTTCTTTTTTTCTTTTCTTTTGTGATAAATTGGCAAAGAATCTGCTGCTTATTTTTTGTTTTGTTTTTTTTTTTTGTACCTCATGGGCAGGGCTGGTGTCAACCACCCTGCAGAGAGACAGAGAGAGAAAACTCAGCACAAAAACAGTACCTCCCAGAAAAAGAAGAGAAAAAAAAACCCAAATATAGATCTATATATATATATATATATTATAAATGTAGAATTTCCATAAAACATATATTAAGGCATGTAATAGCAAAATAAAGGGCCAGCTTTATGAGCTACAAAGGGCTGAGGGAAGCTTAGGGATGGAGCAGGACTGGGATGCTCCTGGGATCCTACCAGTATTGCTAAGATGGGATGTGCAGGGAAGAGAGGAGCATGGGGTAAAGGTTCCTGGGGAAAGGAGAGGTCAGGATCAGGCCAGGAGGGATTATAGCTGCAGGCTGGATGGGATCTGGCTCCTGACTCCATCTGCCTCACCACCATCCACCTCCCCTCTTTCCAGGCAGAAGCTCCAGAAAGCTAAAGGAAAAAGGTAAACTTGCTACAGGAAACCCAAAGAAAGGGCAAGGGCTGGAGTGCAAGGGCTTGAAGGGAGATGTGGTGCCAGATCTTCAGAGGGGCTGAGCTGGGCTGCTGCTCCCTGCAACCAACCATGAGCCCTGCTGCTGCTGCTAGCTAGCCCTGAGCCCCTTCCCCTTCCCATCCCTGGGGCTTCACCATCCCCAACTCCCTGCACTGCTCCTGCCCAACATCTCCATCCCCACGCAGACCTCCTGCTCCGTGCCAGCAGTGCTCCAGGCAGCCCTTGTGCCACCCTGACCCCTGAGCACAGCACTCCCCTGGCCACTTCCATGTATCCCTCAGGCCCATCTCCATCTGTCCTGCCTCCTTCCCCCTGCTGAGCCACCAGCCTGAGGAGCAAAGGGACAAGCCAGGCTCTCCTGGCAACTCCCCAAAGCCAGATGGATGCTAAAAGCAGGTTCAGGGCACAGGGAAGGGAAGAGGCACCCGAAGAGCAGAGATGGAGCATCCAGGTCCAGTGTTAAGATGGAAGCACCATTCATGATGGAGACTGGCTGTTCTCCAGTCAGAAGAGCTTCTTCACAGACCTTTGGGAGACCACCACACCAGCACAGGGAGAGAACATGGACACTGTGCTGGCTACTGCTCCTGCTCAACCATCCATACAAGCCTGATGCCCAGGACACTATGGATCTGTCTCTGTCCCAGCTTGGCAGCCCAAGGGCTCCTTGGAGAGCACTCTCCCAGCATCCCAACATGTCTCCTCTGGGATGGGGCAGAGCAGCTGGTGCTGTTGCTGATGCATCTCCCCACTAGGCCATGCCAACGTGGTCTCACCAGCAGTGGGAGGGGAAGGGGAGCTGGGAGAACAGAGAAGGATGGCGAGAGCTTGGCTGTCGTGTCGGGGTGCTAAAACGTGGCCCCGTGGAACTTGATGGCACCAGCAGCAGCCAGGGCTTGAGCTGCAAGGAGAGAAAAGCAGGGCTGAGCTATGCCTGGGGCAGGTGGCAGTGGGGCAGCCGTCTGTGCCCACCTCTCTTCCTGCCTTGCTCTCAGAGGAAAAGCTAGCACATGCCTCCAGCAACCTGGGGGGAAGCTTCCAAGCAAGCAGGAGGAGATTCTGCATCCCTCCTAGGGCAGGTGTACCCCAGAGCCTGACCTTCAGACCCTCCCTTTTGCTGCCTTGCCCACAGCAGCCTGCTGAGCCCCAAGCTCTGCCCACATTTGGGAGTCCTTGGCTTGAGGCAGCCCTGGGAGCTTCGCCTTGCTCTTGGTCCATGGGAAGAGATGAGGCTGACGTGGCTCAGGAGATGTTAGCTGGAACAAGCAGCAATGGCTGGATGCCTGGGCATGGAAAAGGCATCCCTCCAGCTGTCCCTCATCCCGGGATGGGATGAAGTAGGAGAGAAGAGGTGCTTACTTCATGGCTCAGACACGCATAAAATGGCTGCTGTCGGCGGCCCGGGGTGGTTCAGACGACAGGGAGTTGGTCGGTGGAGTCGGGGAAGCTGGGGAGGTGGGAGGGCTTGGGGTAGCACATTGAGCTGGAAACAAGAAATGGGAGAAGGGCATGAAGAACATGAGCCAGGGGAAGGAGGCAACTCAGCCAGAGGTTAAGGGAAGGCAGGAAAACAGAGAGGAAGGAAGGAAGGTAGGAGGGAAGCAAGCAGAGTCGGGACAAACAGCCAGAGCAGTGCCTGGTCACAGCCAGCACATGTGAGCTCCACACAAGGCTCCTCATGGATAAGGCATGGCATGCCACCACCCTTGCTCAGCCACCAGATGCCATCCTGCAGCCTCCCAGAGGCTTCTGACAAGGTGCCTGGCCCAAGTGGTGATTGCTCCATCCCACAATGCCACAAGGGAAGGCACCATGGGTGAGATTGGCATCACCAGGTTGGCTCTCCCACTGCACATGGATGCTCTGCTCCAGGACTGATGTGCTCACCTACTCCTATTGCCCCCCCTGCTCTTGCTGCCTGTCCAGGATGCATCCAACCTGCCCTGCTCTCACCCTTCCTGCCTGCTCAGCACTACCTGTCGTCTCCTCTCCCACGGGGCTGGCAGGATGAGACCTTCCATGCCCCCTCTCTTACCCGAGAGCATGCGTCCCCGGCGAGAGGCCTCGGCAGCCAGCGCACACGAGATCTCTATCCTCTTCTCCTGCTCTTGCAGCTGGGTCTCGGGGTCCTGGGGGGTATCCACCTCCCCCTCACTCAAGGGGATGACGTTCTGCAGGCTTCACACAGTACCCAGCATCAGCATCCATGCCTGGCCTCAAAAGGACAGGGATGGAGGTGGATGGTGGGGTGCAGCCCAGGATGGGCACAGCAGCCTCACCTAGATTTGGCAATGAGGGTCTTGATCCTTTCCACCTTCTTCTGCTTCTCCTTCATCTCCTCAGGGCTGAGTGGGGTGTCAGGCTCCAGCTCAATGTAGCGCTCAGGGATGAGGACTTTGTCTGGGGTGGAGAGCTGGGTGCAGCAGCAAGGGCTGAACTGAGTGCCAAAGCTGGGCACCCATCCCCACTCCAGCACCCATCCAGCTCCCACAACCTGCCTGGGCAAGGGCAGGATCCTTCCTGACACAGAAGGATGGACCAACCCCCCTCTCTAGTGCAGGGTATGGAAGGAGGGATGCCCCATGGGCAGGCTGGATGTTCCCTAGGAGAGCTTGTCCTCACCTCCTTGTTGATGTCCACGTCGTAGTGCTGTGGCTCCAGCTCCATCTTGCGCAGCCGGGCAATCTCTTCCTGGGGAGTCTCATAGACCTTGCCAGAGTCATCGGAGCGCAGAGCTGCCTCCAGGTCAGAGATGTCCACCTCATGGATGCTGCGGTGCCGACGCACCTACGAGGGAGCCCAGCCCTGCTGAAGCCCACCTTGGCATGGCACAGTGTCCCCTGACCCAACACCCACCCCCTTGCCTAGCTTCTAGTGTCCCCTCTGCTCTTCTCAGGAACCTCAGGTAGACTCCAAAGCCAAGGTTAGTCTGTCCCAGCGCCAGGGCTGGAGGAAGGACTCACCACCTTATAGGAGGTGGGGGTCTTGGTGCCAGGGGTCTCAGGCTGTTGGCTTCCAGGGAGCTGGAGGCTGCGACGCTTCTCCTTCATGGAGCCACTCTGGTGCCGCTTCATGCGATCCATCTGCTCCTCCACACTCATCTTCACCTTGGTCTCAGTGGCAAACACAGCACTCTTTGGTCTCTCCTGGGGACAGCCCAACCCCACAGTTATGTCTCTAGTACTCCTGCCTGCAGCAAGGTCCAGCCCCAACCAGCCAGTGTGCCCCAAACCCTCTGTAATGAGGCTGCTCAGCCTGCTCCTGGGATGGGGAGAAGGTGACAAAAGAGCCCAAGGAGGGAGATGCTGAGATGTGGAACCATGCAGGGATGAGGTCCCCTGTATGTGTGCTGGGCCCAACTCCACAGGCTATGATACAGCTCCCTCACTGCCACCTCTAGTTGTGCTAGAATAGGTTTAAGTTGGACATTAGGATCAATTCCTTCCCCAAAAGAGCTGTCAAGGCCTGGCCCAGGCTGCCCAGAGCAGTAGTGGAGTCACCAACCCTGCAGGGATTGAAAAGATGTGGAGTTGTGGTGCTGAGGGAGATAGTTTAGTGGTAACCTGGCAGTGCTGGGTTAATGGTTGGACTCAACTCAACCTTCAAGGTCTCTCCCAACCAAAACAATTCCATGATTCTAGGACACAAGGCTTACCCTAGAGCTGAGCCCATTGGCCATGCTGCTGGTGCTCCTCCTTGGCACACCAGCTGTGGACACCATCTCCTCCTCTGCTGGAGACTTGGTCCTGGGAGGGACAATGCCCACTGTGGAGCAAACCAAAACACACCAGGCTGAACCCCTTTGGAGACCAAGGGCAGGCTCCCAGTAAGATGCTGGGTGCTCTACTGGAGTAGGATCTGCTGATCTTGGTGCCATACCCTTGTTGAGAGCTGCTTGCTTCTCTGTCTCCTGCTCCTGCCGAGTGTGTGGCACCCCTTCAGCTTGGGGACCAGGGAGGGATGCTCTCTGTGCTTCTTTCTTGCTCTGCTCAAAGCTTGGCTTGGGCTGTGGGAGGGGGAAAAAAAGGACCCTGGTGAACCCCTGTTCTGCATGAGGACCATATCCTGCCTGAGGATGGACCTGCTGCTCTCCACAGCCACGAGGTGACACACAGCCTGCAGACACACTGCTGGGAGTGGACAGACACACAGACAGCAGCCAGGCAGTGCCAGTGTACCCCAAACATGTGGGCAGAGGGGCTGGCATAGCTCTACAGTTCTTACCCCTGCTAGGACCTGACCCATCAGGGCTGAGCACCAATTGCTGTCCCTGTAGGACAGGTTCCTGCATGGAAAAAGCTTCCCAGAGGGGTGATGATCCAGCAAGATGTCATGGCCACAGGAGGGGACAAGGTCCCATGGGGACAGACACCATGCAGCAGCAGAGAGCCAGCAAAGGGCCATTTTGGGGAGTTCTTGTCCTCTTAAAAGGCCTTCCCAGAGCCAGGGCACTGATGCTGGTGTGATGGAGGGGTAAGGTAACAGGCCAAGAAGCCACTGTGCTCCTCTCAACCACCTTGTGCTCCACATGGACACAATGCATCCTGAAACCCTCTAGTACTCCACATACTGACCCCTTGGCTGCAAAGATGCTTGTCCAAAGCTGCTTCCTTTCCCCAGCAGGAGCATGGTCAAGGCATTACCAAGAATTCCCAAATCCAGGTTTGCCCTGGATGGGCAGGACATGGGCAGAGGTTGCGAGTGCTTCAGTGCCACAGAAGGACAGTGAGAAAGGTGAGGGCAGAAGAAAGCAGAAGGGCTGATGCTGGAGCTTGCAGCAGCTTTACAAGCTGCCCAGGAGGAGCCAGTCCCTATCCTGAGTGAGTGCAGGGGACCTGAAGGGGACAGAAAGGCCATGGCAAGGCTGCCAGGGATGGACATTGCCCACTGCTCCCCTGTCTAGAGGGTTGGTACCAGCCCCATGCTGCTGTCTCCTACCCAAGTGCCACCTGCACGCTGTCCTTGTCCCTCCTGCCAGGGCAGAGGTGCTGGCTCAGGGAGGAAGAGGAGGGGCTGGGGCTGCTCTGCAGAGCTTGCAGTACCTGTCCCCTCTTTGGCTCGCTGCCTTGGTGCCAGGAAGGGGAGCTGGGGGACGGCCAGAGCCGGCTCTCGCCCGGCAGCACAGGAACACTCGGAGGACACTCCAGGGGCACGTAGGACTTGGGGAGGGGAGGTCGAGGCGGGCCTGGTTCCTGGGGTGGAAGAGGAGCAGGAGGCATGAAAGCAGAGACACTGAGAGCCAGGAAGGAAGAGAGAGTTAGAAAAGAGAACGAGACAACACACAGTGGAAGCGTTGAGCCAAGGGAAGGAGGAGGGAGAGCAGCCAGCCACTGCTCCATGCTCTCTGGGTCCCCATGCAGAGGGGCACAGGGCTGCTTCCCACCTCCTGCTTGAGGACTGGCAGCCCCTGGGAGACATTGGGGATAGAGGAATCCACCCTAAAGTGCACATGGATGAAGGTGAGAGCAGTGCTGCTGGATTCCAGCAAGAGATGACTGTGGTGGCCCTGAAGTCAAAGGCTGGAGCTGAGCAACTCTCAGCCTTCAGGGCTGCTGGATGCAGGAGCCCAAAGGCTGCAAAGCTCAGCTGCAAGGTCCATGGATGTAGATGTCACCAAGGGACACCACAGTTCATGCATGCACTTGGCCAAAGCAGTGTCCCCAGGCAAAGCCATGAGGAAACCTAACCACATTCTGTGCCTTGTCCCCCTGGGAGCCAGGCTGGAGACACAGCAGTGGCTCTTTAGGGATGCTCCAGCTCACTCACCTCACCAGGTCCTGGCTTGGTGGGTGAGCTCTGGGAGCCAGAGATGAGGGAGAAGGGGCTGAGAGGGCTGGTGAGGCTGGCTGAGCTCAGGGGGCTGGCAGGGCTGTTGGAGCTGTATGTCCCCGAGGGGCCAATGGCCACTGTGGAGAGAAGCAGAAACAAGTGCATGTAGCAAGGTCTCCATCTCCCCAAGCAGGTGCCACCATCTGCCTGGGTGGCAGCACAGGCACCAGGGATGTCCCAACCCAGCTCACCTCTGTGCTTGGCAGTGTCTGTGCCACGGGATGGGTTGTTCTTCCTCAGCCCTTCCATCACATCCTGGATCCGCCAGATCTCCTTCTGGATCTGCCTGTTGAGCATTTCATTCTGCAAAGGAGAAAAGGCAATGGGCAGTTGGCTCAGCCAAGCCATGGGACTCGAGGGGTTCACCTGAGGCAGACACAGCCTGGGTTGGGGGGATTGATCCATCATACCCATGACCTATCTCCTGCCAAGAATCATCATCCTGCTCTCCTGAGCACCTGTCATGGGCTGGGGAAAGCTGACAGAGCCCCAGCAGCACAGGGAGCACTCAATGGCACTCAGGTGCCCACCATGCCCTTGCCTGTGGCCAAAGCTGGACACTGAGAGCTGAGCATGGAGCAGTCACTTACAAACCAGCTCTTAGCAGGGAGCAGAGGTCTGGAAGGAAGCAAGAGGGTTCCACCTCCAGGGGGACAGCAAGAGGACCCCAGGGATGGCAGGGGCTCTGTGGGGATGAGAGGGTCCTGCTCACCTGGATGTCCAGGTTCAGCTGCTCCCAGAGGTCATCGTGCAAGGCAGACACCTCACTCTCCAGGCTCTCATACTCAGCAGTGCTGTTTGCCAAGGCCTTGGGTGGGGGAAAGGTGGGAGGTTTAGGGGAGGCTTTGGCAGGTTCTCCCCACCCCACACACTTGACATCCCTTCTGGCCAGTGCAGCATGGGAGCATCCAGGAAAGCATGAGGATGCTGCACCCAACCCACCCCACCCCAAAGCATAGAATCAATCCTAGAATGGTTTGGGTTGGAAGGGAGCTCTGGAGCTCATCTAGTCCAACCCCCCTGCAGTGGCCAGGGACATCCCCAACTAGAGCAGCTTGCCCAGAGCCCTGGCAAGCCTCACCTGCAATGCCTCCAGGGATGGGAACTCAACCACCTCCCTGGGCAACCTGGGCCAGTGTTCCACCACCCTCGTGGGGAGCAACTTTTTCCTAATATCAAGTCTAAATCTACTTATCTCTAATTTAAAACCATTGCCCCTTGTCCTTTCCCTGCAGGCCTTTGCAAACAGGCCCTCTGCAGCCTGCTTGTCTGTTCCCTTTAGGTCCTGGAAGGTCACTAGTAGGCATGGAAGGGGTGGAAGCAAGGAGAATAGAAGCTTTGGTGTGCTCCAGCAAGGCTGTGCCCATGGCAATGCCAACAGCATGCTGGGCACAGCAGCAGGAGCTGAGATGGCTCCAGGCATGTGTGCCAGCTTGGCAGCACGAGGGTTAATTTGCTTTCTCCTCACTGAAGGACTTTGGCCTGTCTGGGTGCCAGCTAGCCAAGGGGATTTCCTTCCTTGTTTGTTTGGGCTTTCTTTATCAGGCAGGGCTGGTGCTGGGAGGAGAAGGCAATGGCCCAGGAGGAGGTGGAGGGGAGCCCAGTACCGTGCTGGCCTGAGACAGCTCCACACGGATAGTGATGAGCTGGTTCTGCAGGGATTCCTTCTTGTGCAGGAGCTTCTCTGGGTAGGCAGGCTGGCTTCCAAACATCTCCAGCTCCTGGTGTGTCCCCATTAGGGCACTCTCCAGGCTCTCCTAGTAGGGAAGATTGAGTCCTGGTTGGTGCAAGGCATGGCCATGCAGCTCGCTTCATCCCCAGATGAGCTAGCTGCCCACCACATACCTTCTCTGCTCGGAGCTGCTGCACCAGCCTCTCCTGCTCCCTCAGCACCTTGTTCTGCTCACAGAGCTTCCCCAGGAGCTTCTGTCCCCAGGAGAGAATGATGAAAGGGAGGAGAGGATGAGAATCCAGCAATGGGATGCACAGGGCTCTCCTGTGCTCAGCTGGGACAGAGGGGATAGAGCTGAGATGCTCCACTGGGTTGGTTTGATGGAACAACACATCTGGGGAGGGTTTCTAGCTCACTGCTCTCATCCCCAGCCAGGGTGACATTGGCCAGATTTGGACATGGGGGCAGGACCAAGCAGCTCAGCTCAGTGGAGGATTTAGTGCCTGGGCACACTTGGGGCACAGCAGGTCCCATCCTGGCTTTGCAGGAGCACTCAGCACAACTGAGCACAGCATGGGGACAGCAGGGACAACAGCACAGGGCACACACAGGGGACATGCAGGACAGAGGGTAGCTCTTACATCAGTGTCCTGCTCGCTGATCTTGTAGGTGTGCAGTGTGTCCCTGTAGGCCTCTGGGAAAGGGGTCACCTGCAAGCAAAGTGTGGGGTGAGCCAAGCTCCAGCAGCCCCTGGGGAAGGTGAGGCAGCTCCCAGCTCCTCTTCCCCATCCCCTGAATGATGCAGAGGTGGTAAGTACTCCCCACAGCTGGCCAGATGCTGGCATTGGTCAGGAGGTAGTGGGGGATCATAGAATCAGAGACTGGTTTGGGTGGGAAGTGACCTTGCAAAGTCATCTAGTCCAACCTCCCTGCAGCCAGCAGGGACATCTGCAACTAGAGCAGCTTGCTCAGAGCCTCAAACACCTTGACCTGGGATGGTTCTAGGGATGGGACATCTCCCACCTCTCTGGGCAACCTGGGCCAGGCTCTCCCTCCCCTCAGTGTAAATTATTCCTTCCTTCTATCTAGTCTCATTAGTTTAAAGCCACCTCAGTGCCAGAGCTCTCCCCTTGGCCCTCCCTGCTGGCTCAGGTGAAAGCACAACCACTCTCCCCAATCCCAGCCCCAGTGCCCATTGGATGGATGAGCCATAGGAATGAGGCAGAGACATCCTCTCAGCAGGACACCAAGAGCTGAGCTGAAGAGATGCCTGGTGAATCATGAACTGCCATCTTTGCACAGGCAGGGAAAGCAAGGCAGGAAGATGAAGCTGTAACTCTACTGAGCACACTGGAAACACCTAGAAATCAGTAGCTGCATGCAGCAGGGTCTGTTTACCACCTAGCTTCTCTGTGAGTCATTTTCCTTTCCTGGAAATCTAAATTACTAATGGGACCTCACCAATTAAATGCCTCCAAGAGCTTGAGATGAAAGGCATAAGGTAGGAAGAAGGAGATCATTATTGCTAGAAAGCAAGAAGCTACTTTAGAGCCATTTCAATTCTCCAGGATAATGCAAATAGAGCCAAAGCTAGGAAATGCCCAGGCAGAGCCTGATGGATGGGGATGCTGCTGCCTCCCTGGGCAAGGAGCTTGACCAGCAAGAGCCTCTGAGCAGCTCCAGTTTGTACCACACAGCAGATGGAAATAAGGCACCATCTCCTTGTCAGAAAACCTCTAGTGATAGCCTGGCCACTGCAGGCTCAGAGAGCCCTAGGTGGGACCTCAGGAGCCCTGGGCTGGAGGTCACAGTGACCCAGAGACATGTTCCTAGGTGATGGGATCTGCCTGTGCTTGGAGCTGCAGCTCAACGTCAGCAAGGACATCCAACCCTGCCCAGGCCAGGGAATAGAATGAGCCTAAGGGGCTAAAAGGATATTTCCTCTCCCTCTTACAGGAGTTACTGCTTTGCTTCAAGAGCCTCAGGCTGGATTCCTGTCTATCAGTCATCCCACACCTTCACCACAAAGAGGATGAGAACACGAGTTCAGCATTGCCAAACCCCACCTCGTGCTCTCTCAGCACAAGGATTTACCAGCTTTTCATGGCTCATGGATGGATTAGCAAAGCCTGGGATGGACTAGAGCATGATGTGCCTGAGCTACATGGATGCTGGAGCCTGCATGAGTGGGAATGGCAGGAGGATGGAGTGTGTGGGGTGGCTGCCATGCATGGCCCAGCTCCTGGCCGGTGCCTTACTTGCATGTAGAGCTGAGCCCTAGGGGAGGAGGTCTCCACCATCCTGTTCACCATACTGATCAGGGTCTCGCTCTCACTCATCTGCAGCAGATAAGGAAGGAAAGTTCAGACATCAGCAGAGATCTGTGGTGCTCACAGCAGCCAGGAGGCTCAGTCCAGGAGCCCTCAGAGCATCAGGCTGCAAGATGTCACCTCTAAGAGATGTCCCAAGAGCTTTGAGCCATAGGATAGCTGCCCCTGGGGCTGCTGCTACTCCATTTAGTTCACTCAAGAGCATCCTGGGCTGGTTGTGTGCCCTGAAAACTTTGTGGAGGGGAAAACACAGATAGAACCAAGCCAGCTGCGAGCTGCACACACAGACACAAGCTTGCACAGAGATGCCCCAAGGCTGCAGCTCACAGTGTGGTCCCAGCAGACAGACAGACAGAGCCTGCTCCTTGCACTCACAAAGGCTTGGGGCCCTGCCCTGGGATGGCCCTGCTGGATGAGCTCCAGGGACAGGGGAAGGTGGCTGAAGGCTGCTGGGCTTGGAGACAGCAGTGTTTCCAGCAGTGGAGCTCAGTGGGAGTGGAGTGCTCCTGTGGAGATGGCATATCACCACCAGAGCATTGTTCAGGTTGGAAAAGACCTTGAAGATCATCAAGTTCAACTGTTAACCAGCACTGCCAAGTCACCACTAACCCATGAACCACAGCCAGCATCACTGCCCTGAGATGTGCTGAGCCCTTCCACACTCAACTAAACTCTGTCCAGGGCAACAGGAGAGATCCCAACTCTGGAGTCCATCCACATCCCTACAAGCCAGAGGCTTCTGCTGCTCTCCATGGCCCACAGCCAGCAATGGTTCCTTGGTGCTGCATGGTGGAGCTGCTCCCATAGAATGGTTTGGATTGGAAGGGACCTTCAAGTTCATCTAGTTCCAACCCCTCTGCCATAAGCAGGGATGCCACCCACTAGACCAGGTTGCCCAGGACTCCATCCAACATCAGCAGCACTGGAGCTTTATCACAGCCTTTGCCTACAGCAATGCTTCAGGAACCCAGGAGCCCCTCATGCTCCATAGCCAGCACCCTCAAGGTCCAAAGGATGATAGCAAAGGCAAGATCCAAAGGGTCCCCTGGCACAAACCAGGGACCAAACCCCAAGTGAGGGCAGGTCAGCAAGGTGAGGGTGGAAGGGAGGGAGCTAACCCCACGAGGGAGACAAGCAAGGAGAGAGCAAATAAAGCAGGGAGCTGTTTGAAAAGAGACACTTGACAGTGTCACTCTGAGTTAGTCTCTCTGGAGGTCAGCAGGAGAGGAGGAGGAGGAGATGCAAAGGCCTTTTTAGGGAGTGTTTTCAAGAGCTCTGAGAGTGAGCGCTGCTGCTGCCAGCCCAGAGAGAACCCAGAGAGCTTTTATTGCAGAGAGTGCTCCTGCTGCCTGTCCTTGGCCCTGCTCCAAGGCAGATACAGATCCTGCCCATTCCTGCACCCAGGGAGATTTGCAGACTAATGAGATTGTGTCTGGAGCAGCTCCCTTAGTGCAAGCCTGGCTTTTGCAGGCAAGCCCAACAGCTCTTGTCCCCAGCTTTGAACCTTCAGCTGGTGCCTGTGGTTCCCATCTCTTCTCCTTTCCCAGTCCTGGGGAGTCTCTTCCAGCTGGATTCCCCCCATCTCGCTCCTGGGATGAAGAAGTCAGTTCCCAGTTTTCCTTCAAACACCCCTTGGCATACAAAAAAACTGAGAGCTGCTGCTTTGGAATCAGTCCTGGTGGGTGCCTCATGCCTGTCCTACATCAAACCTCTCCCCTTTGAGGAGGAACTGGGCTAGAACATCACCAAAACCACCTGGAACCCATCCAGCTCCCCAGCCCTGGGACCCCCTCAGCAGCCTGATGCCAGAGTGTGGGGACATGCCATCCCCATGCACTGCTGGTCCCACACCATCATCCTAGGGATGGCTTCAGAGCCAGCTGCCTTTCCTGCAACCTAAGGGTAGCTTCCTGAGGTTCTTGGACACATGGAAAGTTGCTCTGGCTCCCTTCAAAACATCCCACCCTAGCTCCAGCACTGTCAGGGGGATATTTCTGCCAAGCAAGGAGAGACCCTAGAGAAGGGAAGGGTGTGGAAGAAGCAAACTAAAGACAACTCGTGCTGCATTAATGCCAAGAAGAGTGAGGATGGATGTTAGGAGAAGAGATGCA
Organism: Bucco capensis; assembly: GCA_013396975.1. Lineage (NCBI taxonomy): Eukaryota > Metazoa > Chordata > Aves > Piciformes > Bucconidae > Bucco > Bucco capensis. The sequence continues at coordinate 89,354 of VWZO01019913.1, read as the reverse complement.
GAGCTGGGAAGGAAGAGCACATTGCTGGGAGCAGGGCACACAGGGATGTAAGCAGTGTGAGGCTTGCAGCCAGCTCTGCCTACCTGCTGGTCCAAATACTCTAGGTTTCTTTGCAACTGAAGGTCTAAAAGTTCATCCTACCAGGAGCCAGCAGGCACGCGGCAAGAAACCAACACACAGAACATATAAAAGAAGAAGCAAAAGCAGTTAGGTGAAGGCTACAGAAAGGTGAAGACCTCTTGGCCTGGAAGAGTGGCACCTCCTTGGCACAGAGCTGAGAAAGCCACCATGGATGTGCCCTGTAGGTGGTTGGACCCACTCTCCTCTCAGCAATCCCTCCTGGCTCATGGTGCCTCCCAATAGGCACCACAGCCCTTGCCCTGCATCTCTGGCCAGCGAGGATGGATGGCAGCATGGGTGGCTTATGGTAACTTGTGCTTCTCCCTCCTCCAAGGGCAAGTCCTACCCCATGGTTTGGGGACTGTCCTCTCTGGGGGGACCTCACCAGCTCCAGCCCCGAGAGGAAACACAAGGCAGGAGAAAGCAGCAGCTGTAGGCAGAAGTGAGGAAGCAAGAGGTGCAAGGTGTGTGCCAGCCTCAGCCAGAGACCACCCTGGGGGGGAAAATGAGCCTAGCCCAGGACCATAGGGAATACAGGGGGTCCAAGGGTGTCCCACTGCCTCTACAACCCGAGGGGCTGCAGGGCAGGGACTGGGAGCCTTTCCACAAGGAATTCCTTCAGGTATGGCCAGGAGGGAGCAGAAACACCAGCAAAAGGACCTGCAATTCCAACCTGCCCTGGCTCCAACCCATAAAGCTGCTCCTGGAGCACAGCATCTGGGGCATGTGCTCCTTGGCCATCTGAGCATGGAGCCCACCTCCCCAGGGTGCTCTGTGCACCCCAGTCCACCAGGACTCACCCTCAGCCTCAGTGCCAGCAGAGTACATACCATTTTGTCGTGGACAGTGGGAGATGCAGGGTAGTGGTAGGGATACATTCCCACAGGGACAGGCCGTCGGTCACCCAGATAGTCATACTGAGAAGAGAGGAGAGCCCACCCCACCCCAAATCCATGTGAGAGGTCTGCAAGAGGCCAGAAAGCACAGGCAAAGGTAGATTCCAGCCCCATAGCAGGGTCAGGCCCCATTTTTGGGACACACAGCAGCAAGACAGGATCACCAGCACTTGCTGCTTGGGAGCACATCACTTGTGGTACACTTGAGCACCTCATCCCATCCCCTCCCCTCCTGCCCCATATCTCCAGGCTCACACAAGCAGCCAGGAGGGAATAACCACAACCTTGCAGGACAGCAAGGGAGAGATCTAAAGCCATCAGCTGCTGCAAGCCAGCCATGAACTTGGTGACATTGAAGGCACGCAGAAGGGACAAGCTACACTCCAGCATCCCTGGCGAAGGTTCCCATCCAACCGCGTGCACCCCAAGCACCAACAGGCATTTACCTTTGGAGAACTGATGGATCTCCTCATCATGAAGGTGGTGGGGTCAGCATAAATCTCCTCTCCCCGGGGTGGGAGCCTCTCAAAGCGGGCGCTGGGCGAGCGGACTGGGGAGTAGACCCTTGCCTGGCTGTAGGAGCCTTGGCTGGGCGAGCGTGGCACCGAGCGCGAGCGCGGCTGCAGCGACATGCGGCGCAGGGAACCCGAGGCTGCATCCACCTCATCCATGTAGCTTAGTGGCCTTCCAGGACCTGGTAGCCAGAGGGGAACATCTTGCCGGCCAAATCCAGGGTGTTCCTTCCAGTCCCGGAGCTGATAGGTACCTCCATTGCGGAAGGAATGTCTCTTGTCCTCCAGAGCCCAGGGTGGGCTCACCCGCTCGTAGGCAGGCATGGAGCAGATGCTGTCGGGGCGTACCCCAGGGGGATAGTACTGGTAGTCCTCAGGGTACTGGGGTGAGTATGGGGAGTAGTAGTCAGGCACCCGATGAGACACGGGATAAAACCTGGTGGGGCTGGAGGGGAGAAGAGAGCCATGAGAGTCAGGCTGGTAGCCAGGTGTCCAGCTTCTTCCTTCGCATCCAGGGGTCCCAATGGGCAAGGACACCGTTAGAGTGAGCAGCTCTGACACCAGCATCTGGAAAGCTGGCTGGCATCCCTCTTCCCAGGGACCCCATGGTGTGCTCCTCTCCTGGTATCCTTCCTCCCAGAGACCCCATGGTGGGCTTCTATCCTGGTATCCCTCCTTCCAGGTATCCTGTGGTAGGTGGCCTTCCCTCCTGGCATCCTTCCTTGCATGGACACTGTGGTGGGTTCTCCTCCTGGTATCCCTCCTCCCAGAGACCCCATGGTGAGCTCCACTCCTGCCATCCCTCCCTCTTAGGGATCCCATGCTGGCCTCCCCTGCCAAAACCCACCCTGCTGGCCTTTTTAGGGTGTCCCACAGAGCTGGCATATGGGGTAACCCAGAAAGGAGATTTTCTGACCCCTGAGGAGAAGCCAGATGGGAAGCACAAAAAACATTCCAGCTGAGGGACAGCCCTGGAGCCAAGGAGCCAGCCCTCACCTCCTCAGCTCATCATGGGGCACAGCAGCCCCACGGCGTGAGTTGACCCACTGCTGCAGCTGGCTCATGGAGCTCTTGCGCTGGGCGATCTTGTCAGGGTTGCTGCGGGGGCCCAGGCCCCGGCGGTGGGCCACGCTGTCCCCATCGGGCTGGGGAGGGTAGGCAGTGCTGCCGGGGCGGCTGGGTGACGAGTACGGCCAACCATTGGCTTGGGAAGGTCGCTCTGTGCTCGCCGGGACCCGAGGTGCCTCAGGGTAAGGACTGCCAGGCTCTGAGGGCATCTCCTGCCCGGTGACGCCGTTGGCTTTGGCCAAGGGCTCCTTCTTGCTCTCCATCCTCTCTGGTTTCCTCTCGCTCTTCTCCGAGCCACGGCCATCGCCTTCCCCTCGGGTTTTGGCCTCGGGGTCAGGTTTGGGGTGCTCGCGGTGGCTGCTGTTGCAGTGGTGGTGGTGATGGTGGTGGGGTTTGCTGGGGGGGATGTTCTCAGAGTCTGGCTTCTCATGCCTGAGGGGTTGATGAGACACGAGAGAGTTACCTTCCCTTTGCATCTGCAATGCCCTTGGGGTGGCCATAACATCCTGTCCCTCCCCCTCAGCCTTGGGGAGGCCAATGCTACCCCAGCTTCATTCTCCAGAGGGACCTTCAGCCATGGTGCACATCCCTTCTGCCCCATCTCCAAGAGACTAGTGGGGAAGGATGGCACAGGGAGGTGATGGAGGGTGCTGACCTCTGGGTTGGGGGAATCTGCACTCGGGCAGCTTCCCCCATGGCTTGGATCCAGGACTCCTGCTCCTCTGTGTTCTCAGCGCTGAAGAAGTAGGTGCGGATGCCAGCGTGCTCAGCCTGGGGAGACAGGGACTGCTCGTTACTCGCTGGCATCTCCTCTACCCAGCACACCGTCACCTGCAGGGAGGCAGAGAAGTGGGGAGAGAGACAGACAGCAGGGTGAGAGCTCCATTGCCACCCTGGCACAAGCCAGGCATGGTCCTTCCCCGCCTTGCCCAAGTCTCACAGTCACATGCATCTTTGGTGTCACCAAGCTGGAGGAAGGCTCTGCAGGCAGAGCCAGCCTTCATCCCCTCACAGGACATCCCCCCCAGGGCCACAAGCCTCCCATGGTCACCCCAGTGATGCTCAAGAGCCCCAGGGGCCCTGCAGTGGAGGAGCAGCACCCCGGAATTGAGCAGGTCCCCACTGGGCTGGTGAAGGGTCCAGACCTCAGCAAGAGCAGCAGTGATGGATCATTCATGCAGGGTTAGGAGGAAGGTGACTTCTTGGCCCAGACAGTATTTTTGGAGGTAAAAGATTCAGTTTTGGTGTCCACTCTCCACCTGGAAGGCAGATCTGGCTCTTTAGGCCTTTTCAAAGCTTTCACCTTCCTCCTTTGTGGAAAGGGACAGGAGGCAGCGAGGAGGAAGAAGGAGGAGAAAGCAAGAGGCTTTCCCCCTGAAAGATTTTCAGGGCTCAATCTTTTAATGAAAATAAGATTAAACAAAGGGTAGGGGGTCTGATTAAATCCCTCCCTTGGCTTTCCATCTTCCCCTTCCCTAGAGCATGCAGGCACCATGCCCAGCTGCGGGGTCACCTCCTGCAAGCCCCACGCTCTCCTGCAGCCAGAGCAGGAGACCAAAGCAAACTGATTCCTCCCCTGGATTAGTGCAAGCAGGGGGAGCAGAGCATGCCAGCAAGCCTGCAGGTCCCTCACCCTTCTGCATGCATCAGAAACACAAGAAGGTACTACCTAGGTGCTGGTGTGGTGGACAGGCACGAAGAGAGACCTCCTGCCCAGGGATCCTCGCCCGCAGAGAGAGGAGGAAACACAGACACGAGGTCAAGCTGAGCTCTCCTGGCCATCAGGACCCTCTCTACCCTTCTCTGACCAAAAGCATCCCCCCCAAACCCTTCATGGGCAGATGGAAAGGCAGGCACCAGCCTGCAGAGCTCAGGTGGTGGGCAGCAGCTTTTGCAAGTGTCACAAGCCCAGGGAGAGATTTTGACACCTCTAGGTCACTTCTCTGCTCTCTCACCTGTGGAAGCCACGGGCAGAGACATTTTGCCAGATGCCAGACTTGGCATGGGCATGCATCCTGGCCACTGTTGCTGCTTGCCAATGCTTGCCCCTAAGCCATGCTCAGCTGCAGCTGAAGGGTGGCAGCTACAAAACTCCTGAGGGAGCTCAGTCCCTGCTCTGAGCGAGGGAGAGCCAAGGTCTGCTGCCTGAGATGGGTGTGGGAGAGCTCTGGCTGCAGCAGCCAAGCTCCATCTCTCTCCTCTCCAACACTCAGCACAGGCTGACGAGCAGCAACTCATTCCAAACTACCCCCTTCACCTTGGAGATGCTGCTTTGCCCCATGCGTGCCTCAGTTTCCCCAGCAGAAAGCAAATCCACGCAGGGTATATCCCCCAGGGTGTGAAGGGGAGGTTACTGCAGTCACCCTTCTCTCCAGCTTGCCCCACATCCCATCACCAAGAAAGCAAGAAGAGGGAGCAGCAGGGACCCTGTGAGCATCACCACCACCCCAGTGCTGTCCCAGTGCTCCATCCCCTCCAAGCTCTGACACAACCCTGCACTGACCTTGAAGGTGTGCTTCCTGCTGATGTTGTCAGAGGGCTGCACAGCTGCCACACGGAAGCTGAGGAGTGGGATGCTGCCCAGGATGCTCTCCTCCTTCTCATCTGGTGGGTAAAGGTGAAGGTTACACACACAGAAGGACTGGGAGCCCCAGTTACCCCCCCAGCAGAGACCCATAAAAGGTGGGGGGACATGGTCCCATTGCTCCTTCCAGTGAATTGCCAGGCAGGAAGGGCCACCTGTGGGAAAGCACTGCCTGCCTGTTGCTCCCTGGCAGCTCACACAACAGCCTGCTCAATTATTCATGCCCACCTTCGGCTGGATGCCAGGCCTGAGCCCAGAGAGCTGCCAGGGAGGCTGAGGAAGGAGCCTGCATTAACCCCTCAGGTCCTTCAGTGTGGCAAAACACCTGCATTAAACCCTCAGGTCCTTCAGTGTGGCAAACAAACACCTGCACAAAGAGGTGTTGGACATGACCACCTCCAGACTACTGCCACCTCTAGACATCTTTGCCACGCTGCTCCAAGCTTGCTACCAGCCTGGTTTGCATGGAAGCACCTGGCTGGTGGCCAGTGGGTTCCTGCTAGTGGGCATGAGCTGTGGTGGGCACAGGAGTGGGTACCTTTGTAGTAGAAGAGGCAGCGATCCACCAGCACGAACCAGCGCTTGTTCCACTGCTTCACCCCCGAGCTGGCCTGTCAGAGAGGGGTGGTGAGAGCAACACCTACCCAGGGAGGGGAAAGAGGTGGCATATAGCCCCAGGGTGGGCATCCAGCACACTAAGGGCTCAGCTACCTGCTTGTAGAGCCAGCCACTTTTGGTCACAGCAGCGTTGGGGTTCCTCTTCATGGAGTTGGAACGCTTCCCGAAGGCGATGCCTTTGCGGGATGAGCGTGAAGCCTGTAGAGGAGGAGAGGAGCTGCTCAGTCCCTGAGGGGTTCCCCAGTACCCCATCTCCAATGCCACCTGCCATGCTGCAAGGCTCTGGGTACCCACCCGTGCTCCAGGGCGCTCTGGAGGCCCCTCTGACACCATGGTGTGGTTGGAGGGCTCGCTGGTGATGCTCACCGGTCGCTTGTTGCCTGCTTTGCTTGACATGTCCAAGGTTGCTCTGCAGCACAGGGGAGCTGAGTCAGCAGAGCTGTGTTTCTCCAGCCTGCAGGAGCTGTCCCACCTCAGGCACCAGCTACTCCTCCCTACCCCAGTCCACCTTGTGCTTGCCCATCACAACCCACTCCCAGACCATGAAAACAAAGGAGTTCAAGCCAACCTACTTTTGCACGTCAAGCCTTGAGTTGTCTGCGGGGACCTGCCCGGTCACTGGGTGCAGGAAAGTGTTCCTCCTTTCATTGTGGCTGCAGAGACAGCAGCAGGGTGCTGGTTAGAGGCCCTCCTAACTCCTCTCAGAATCACTTTGCCTTTAGCATCACATGTGATGCTCCAGCCCCAGAGTTTCACTGTCCCACATCTGCACCAGCACTGGGGCTGACTCCTGAGCATCACCCTCCCCTAGTCCCCTGCTGACCCCATGCTTCAGATCTGCTCAGCACATGCCATCAGCCTCTCCCAGGAAGTGCTTGCTTCACTGGAAGCCAAAACAAGGTCTCTGGTGGCCAAGCTCTTATTAATTACTTCTGCTGCACACACTCCAGCCACTCTGCCCCAAGCCTGTAGAATTCCTGGGGTTGTTGTGATCCAAGTGCAGGACGCAGCACTTGGCTTTGTTGAACCTCATCCCATTGGCCTTGGCCCATTGATCAGCCTGTCCAGATCCCTCTGCAGAGCCTCTTGACTCTCCAGCAGATCAACACTCCATCCAACCTGGTGTCATCTGCAAACTTATTGAGGGTTTCCTGGGAGCTGGTCAGGAGGAAAGGATGAGGTGCAACCACAGGTTCAGGGCTTCATCCTGGGAAGTTTGTATTGGATCCCATCCCTGGGACATCCCTTCTTCCTGTAGCTGCAGGGCATGAGGCCACGGGTGCCCCCAGCCACCCCCAAAGCCAACATACCAGCATGCTGCTGAACTTGGACGTGTCAGCAAAACAGGGGAAGCTTGAGCAAGAAAAGGCAGCTGCCAAGACCATCCCATCCACACATGCTTCACCCCAAAGCTGGACACCAGCCAGGCTCTCAAGATATTAACTGCTTTCTACCCAACAAAGCCCTGCTGAGAGCTGTTCCTTCTTGCAGATCCCATCCTGTACCCTGCCATGGATCTGCTGTCCTCCACCAACCTTCTCCCTTGCTTAGGGTCACCTTAAAAAACCTGGGTAATGTGTATGCACCTAGCAATGAGAGGCAGCACTTGCTCCCCAAACCCAGCCAGCACCAGGCTTTTCTGTGCCACGACTGACAGGAGTTATCTGTGGAGACAACCTGCCCTGCCCACGCTCTGCCAGCACCCAAGGGGCTTCTGTCAGCTGGGGCAGGAGTGCTCCTGGTCCAGGTGACTTTGGAGAGGCATAACACAGCGGTACCAACGTAAGTCCCAGGTCCTCCACGATGCTGACACATAGGGAGGATGCAAACACTGAGCAAGCAGCACCCTGACTGCCCCAGCCCTGGAAAAGCGGGGCTGCTAGGAGCCACCAGCATGCCTAGACCCTAGCTGAGGATGTTTTCTCCTAGCCCTGCCCATGACCCTGCATCACAGCAGGTTTCTGTTCCCGCAGGCTGGACTCTCCCCACCTACCCCATTGCCAAGCCCAAGACATCCACCCTGCTTTGCAAGCCCCACAGCTCCTCCTGGCACCCACATCGCTGCCTCCCCCCCACCCTAAAGATGTCACAAGACCCCAAGAAAAGCTGAAGAACCTCCTTAAACCCCTTCCAGCAGCAGCATCTCCCTCAGCTGACCCTGCTCCAGAAACTCCCGAGTTCACATCGCCTCCCAAGCACTGCAATGCAGCAGCCACTGCCCGGGCTGAGGGTCCCCAACCAGCACCACCACTTACCTAGAGCCCTCCCTAGCCCACCTCAGCATCCTACCTCACCCGTCGATCCGCTCGAAACTTCAGCATGATGCCGAGGGCCCTCCCAGCTCAGCAGCAGCTGCCAGCTCCCATGGCAGCGAGCGGTAACGTCCAGCCCCGCTGCCTTTTGCCACCACGCTACGAGCCGTGGGGTCAGCATATAGGGCGAGGGGATGCTGCTGGTGGGCTAAAGGAGTCTCGCTGTCCTCTGCTAGAGATCCCAGTTCCCTCAGCTCTGCCCCGGTGGCACTGCCGGTAGCAGCGGTGCCGGAGCTCTCCGGTAGGCTCCGGAGCTGGCAAGTTGCGGTGTGCGGCAAGCAGCCGCCGGGAAGCGGCGGGGACAAACAGCTCTCGCTCGCCTCTCCCCGCGCAGAGGAGAGGCGAAGGGCAGTGCTGCACACGCAGCCTCCTCCAGCCCAGGTGCAGAGCTGGGCAGCAGCCCGAGGCAGGCCAAGGAAAGAGAAGGGCAGGATGCGGGGGGTTGCAGGGGGTCCCGTCCCCTACCCTTCTCAAGAGCACAGAGGGCTGGCTGCTGCCTGGGAACGGGAGGGTGTCGTGGCGAGGGAGGTAACCGCGATAAGATGAGCTCTGTCGCTGCCCTGGATTCACTGGCTGCATCCCTTCCCCCTGCTGCTGTCCCCAAACCATCTCCATCCCTCCCTGTTCTGTTCCATCCCTTCCCCAGGTTATGCCAAGAAAAAATCCCTGCGGAGCAAGAGGGGTACAAGCATCGACCACCCAGGTTTTGGGAACACACACACACACACGCAGGGCACTCAGCACCCCTCAAAAGTCTGGGAAACCCTTCCCAGGCCAGCAGGGTAAGAGTGGAGAGTCCAGGGAGCAGGATTTGGTGTGACTCTCCCCCCACCCCCCCGCCAGGCACTTTGGAAAGCTAAGGCGAATCCATCGGGATTGTTATGATAATGCATTGGGAAGGGAGGGAAGGCAGCGTGGACATTCCAAAGAAACCTCCAAAGAAGGAAGCAGAGCACACCAAGCCAGCTGGCCTCCATCACACCACATTCCCTACTCCACCAGCACTCCAGGACCACCTCAGGACACTGCCCAGCCAGCCCACTGGAGCTGCTCAGCTCAGCCTCTCCTGGCCATTGCATCATCCACCTGCTTCTCCCAAAAACCAGTGCCCTGAAGTTCCAGCTGTGCCAGTCAATCAGCACCAGTGCCCAGCTCAGAGATGCTCCTACTGCTCCTTGACTGGCCCAGGATGGTCCTGGAGCAGCCAGGGATGGGAAGCACAACCCCAGCTGTGCCAACAGAGTGGCATTACTGCTCCCAAACACCCAAATCCACCCCTTTAGAGCTCCTTGGGTCAGAGCTGCTCACTCACGGAGTGAGCCATATGTGCATGGAGAAACCTGCCCACCAGAGCACCCAAGGCAGCATCACCCATCCCATAACCCTTCCCTAGGTCATACCAAGAGGAAATCCTGAGGTGTCCTCACCACCAGCAAACCTCCCATCCCTGGCTGTCCCTACAGCAGACTCACCTACTCCTCCATCACCAGCAGCCTCTGCAGCAAAGCAGCCGGGGTCAAGGTCCTCCAACGGCCCATGGGTCTGTGCCAACCCTCTGCTGTGCCACAAAGCTGCTGCTCACCCTGTGGCATGGCCACTATGGAGAAAGGGGAGCTGCCAGCTGAAGCTGTGACCCCTCTCAGGGATGGTAGCATGGCAGGAGCAGCACAGATGCCTCCTGGATGTGTCAAATGCTGCAGGCAGGAGCCATAGGATGTGCCCATGGCTAAGCTGGAGCCACTGTCCCCCCAACTGTGGGGGGTTCACCCCTTGTCACCCCAGTTCAGTGGCATGGGGTGGGGCTCTGGGTTCCTTTTGGAAGCCTTTAACCCAGTTTGAAGCCCAGCCCAGAGCACACACTGTCTCCCTGCACCAGCTGGGCTGTTTCACAGCTATTAGGATCTGGGAGTGGGCAGGGACACAGCATCCTCCATGGCTGATCAACTGGACATGCTTCAGGGCTCCAAAGAGCAGATCAAGGGTAGGAGCCTCCCAGGACCTCCTAGGAGAAGAGTTGGTGTTTTTCCTCAGCCTGAACACCAAAGACAAACCCTCTAAACCTCCTCTTGCCTTTCCATAAAGGCAAGGAGCAAGAGAAGGGGAAAGAACTGAAGAAGCAAGCTTTCACCCAATACTGCTTTTCTTCCTTCTCCCCAAAGCTCAAGTTTGTTGAGAGGAGAACAACTCTCCTAGCTCCCACCTGCCCATGAAGGTCAATGGCTTTCCAGCTCTTGCAAAGCACAAAGCAAGGCTGGCATATGTCCCCAAGCAAAGCTCAAGGACCCCCAGAGTCACCAGCATGCCACCCCCCCACTCACATCACCCTGGGCTAGGAGAAGGAGTGACTCAGCCATGCCAGAGGAGCAGCAGCAGCAAGCTGCAAGAGGGCAAGGGGTTGGGATGCTTTATAGCCACTCTGGGCTGCAGCTGAGGGTGGGAAAGGGTTAAAGTCACCTCAGCAAGGAAGAAGCAGGTGAAATGGGAACAGCAGGGAGTAACTTCCCAGAACCAGCCTAGCCTGGGGCAGCTAGGATGCCTGCAGCCAGCTCTGGGAGTAGGGAGCAGTCAGCCCCCAGCATGCCTTACCATGGGGTGGGTGATGCCAACCATGCTTCCAGCATTGGGAACCTCTCCTCATGATGAGAGCCCCTTGTCAGATGTGGGGCTGGAAAAAGCCTGTTGAGGGCTGGTGTGGGGTGCAGGATCCTTTCCAAAAGCAGACAGCAAGCCCAGCTGGGCTGGCTGGCTGCAGCCAAGCAGCCCCCCAAACCCTCCCAGTGTGCAGCAGACATGAGCTAATGGGAACCATCCCCACACCATGGCCCTCCCCAGGCTGTCAGGGCTCCTGGCTATTATCTGGCTGCTGTGAGGGGGAGGAAGGGAAGCTCAGGCTCCTTGCCTAGGTGTCAGAGCCTGCCCAGCCCCATACCCAGAGAAGAATGGCCAGGCAGGAGGGGGTCTGGGTGTCCTGACCACCCCCTGTCCTCACCACACTGCTTGGGTTGCAATGCTGGAGCTGCAAGACTCCTCTCCAAGAGCTAGCCACAGGCTAACATCATCCCTCCAGCTCCCAAGCTGGGTGTATGCCATAGGGATCCAACAAGCTCATCCTCCTACACCCCAAGCCCAATTTGAGCTCCAGCAGGCACCTCAGTGTCCCCATCACCCCATCAGCCTCGGGAGGCTCAGCTGGGCTGCAGGAGCTACCATGGTGGCTGCTGGGCTCTGGCAGCCCAACTCCAAGGCAGAGAGCAGCAGGAGGAGGAGCGGGGCGGGGGGGAAAGGCAGGTGGCCAAGGCTGCCTGCAGCCCCTGCTCTGAAGGGATGATGAAAAGCCTTTGTCTGGAGCTTTTCCCCATGTTCTCAGGGCGAGCATCCAGGCAGCTCCCAAGCAAGGGGCTTCTGTGGCCACCAGCCAAGCAAGCCCTGCATGTTGGCCTCCTGCCTCTGTTTGTCTAGCCCTTTCTTCACCTCTCCTTCTCCTCCCAAGCCACATCCGGGGCCAACGACTTGCAAACCCTTTTCTCCCCGTTAACTGCAGCACTCCTGGGAGGAGCTGTGGGCTCAGCCCATCTCCCCCAGCAAAGGGAAAATTCACCCTTAGATGAGCAAGTGCAAACAGCTGAGTCCTGTCTTTGTGATTAGAGCCCAGGGCAGGAGCAAATGTTTTCTTTCCAACCCCTCAGGGTGGTCCTGCTCAGGGCAGAGGGTGCACAAGGCTCAGCTCTGCCCCATGGGACCAGTGCAGGACTTGCTGGAGGTGCAATAGGAAAGAAAATAAATAATACTAAAAATGTGGATACAGTTCTGCAGGCACAGCACCAGAGGCTCTGGCTGAGTGGCTGCTGCAGGGGATGAGTGCCAGCAGCTTGAGCTGCTCCTCCATCTCCTTGCAGGGCTGCCCCTAGCTGAGTGAGCCCTTGGGCTGCTCCATCCCTGCAGCTACTTCAAGCCCTGTTGGATGATTCAAGCAGGAAAACAAATAAAAATTAGCTCTGTGTGTACCCCACACCCTGGGCAGGGCTGAAGTGGCCATGGAGCATCATCACCTCTCCCAGCCTGGGGCCAACAGCTCATGCCACATCCTGGTGGGAGATGCTGCCCTGAACTTGTAAGAGTTCCATGCCAGGCCTGGCAGAGGGCAGCCAGAGGAGAAGAGGAGATGGAGGCAAAGGTAGGCTGGAGAGCTGCAAGAAACCCAGCTGGGCACTGCCATGGGCTCATCAGAGCCAAGGAGCAGCCCTGGAAATGCCAGTGCCTGCTGGATTTGCAGTGAGATCAGCCCCTGGGAAAAGAGTGACTTGTGGGCACCCAAAAACCAGAGCTTGGTGTGGAGCCACAGGCTGAGCTTTCCCTCTGGCACCTCCCCACATCGCTCTGTGCCAGTCCCCTCTGCCACCTCACCCAGGTGACACACTGGACACGTCAGCTGTCCCCATGGTGCTCAGGCAGGGAGCACCCAGCTCAGCATTCATCACCCATGTTGCTGAAAGCCTCCCTGGAGTGAGCAGCCTCTTTGCCTGGGGCACTTCAGCAGGGTTTTGGTGTGAGAAGCTGCAGCTGGTGGCACCGTGGCCAGGCCAGGCTTTCCCATCTGCTTCTGCCATCAGCTCACCATCAACCCTTTGGGTCCCTGTGGGAGCCTTGCTGGGAGGGAAGGCAGAAAAGCCTGAGCTGGATCCAGCTGGGAAGCAGGACTGCTGCTGTGCTTGGCTTGCCAAGCCAGGACAAAGTCCTTGGCAAGGGTGGCTGGTGGCTCCCACGCACCCACAACCCTCCTGCAATGTCACCAGGCAGCCAGGCTGCCACAAGGAATTGGTGGTGGCCCTGAGTGCTTGACATCTCAGCTGGGATGTGGGGAAAAAAGAGTAGGGGAAAGCCCTGCTTTGTCCTCAGCACTGTGGAGCAGGATGGCCAGGAGCAGGGGGAAGTCAGGGGATTTCCAGAGAACAAAGCAGCTGCTGGCAGGCAGCATCACCGGCAGTGGGGAGGGTGAGTCCCCGGCTCCTGCTCCAGCTGGGGTCAGGGAAAAGCATGAAAAGCACCAAGAGTTTGTGTTTTATCTCCCTGGTAACCTCAGCTCCATCACAGCCAGGGCCAAAACGCTGCTGCTGCAGGAGATGGAGAGCTTGGGGCAGGAGCAGCAGCATCCCACCTGCATGGGGTGACATCTGGGCAGTGTCACAGCAGTGTGATGGGCTGGTCCAGCAGCCAGGGCAGAGCAGGTGACAGCACAGTCTGTGTGGTCCTGCTTTAACCACATCCATCTGTTGTCCCTTCTTAGGGACAGAGCCCAAACCTCATGTGGATGAGATCACCAGGCTCCCTGATCCACTGTGCCCACACGGGACAGGGCAGCACCACAGCAGCTCTCCTGTGGCATCACTGGCCAAGCATCCTTCTCCAGCAGGAGGGTGACAAAGGAGCAGATCTCTCAGGGGATGAGCATGGATGAAATCAGTCATGGACAGGGACAAATACAGACTGGGGGGCTCAGAGGCAAGAGGAGCAGGGGGAGAGGCTGGCAGCACACTGAGCTGGACCACAGCAGACACCAAGGTGCACAGAGCACCAGCATGGGTGAGCAGACACAAGACATCAAGAGCATTTATCAGATCAGGATGCAATCCTTCAGCCTCTCTCTCCATGCTCCACAGCCTCCCACAAAGCTGGAACTGCTGTGGGGCTGCAGACCTTCCCCCTCCCCTAGCCTAGGGCTGCAGGGGACAGGGTGGCAGGGCCATGGCTCATGGCTGGGCTTGGCACTGCCACTAAAACCCATCCAGGAGGTATGGTGATCCACTAATGCAACCTCTGAACCACAAGCCAGACCCAGACCTGGAAGGTTTCAACCACTTCCAGCAGGCAGAAACACCTCTCCTGAGTAATCGCTGCTATGGAAGCATCAAAACAAACCCAACCCCATCCCCTCCCCAGCCAGGTCAGCTCAGGGGCTGGGATTACGGCAGCAGCACAGGGGAAATCCTGCTGGGACAAATCCTCAGCACTTGCTGAGCCCATGGCACATGCTAATTACAGCAGCAGCTCGCTGGTGCTGGGTGCCAAGCTGTGTCCATCCCCGTGCTGCCTACCCTCGGCTCCCTGGCTGCTCTTGGCCACTGCTAGCCCCCAGCCGCAGACAATAGGCCGCGTGTGGAACGCTAGAGCTCGGGGCCGGGGCCGCACACACTCCCCGCTGTCACCGCACACACTCCCCGCTGTCACCGCACGCACGCACTCACCACACACACGCACTCCTCGCTGTCACCGCACACACTCCCCGCTGTCACTGCACACTCTCTCCTCGATGTCACCGCACACTCACTCCCCGATGTCACCNCCCCCCCCCCCGCTCTCCCCGCACGCACTCACTCCCCGCTGTCACCGCACACACTTACTGCTGTCACGGCACACACTCCCCGCTGTCACCGCACACACTCATTCATCACACGCACTCCCCTCTGTCACCGCACACACTCATTCACCGCACGCACTCCCCGCTGTCACCGCACACACTCACTCCCCTGTCACCGCATGCACTCCCCGCTGTCACCGCACCCACTCCCTGCTGTTACCGCACCCANCTGCCTACCCTCGGCTCCCTGGCTGCTCTTGGCCACTGCTAGCCCCCAGCCGCAGACAATAGGCCGCGTGTGGAACGCTAGAGCTCGGGGCCGGGGCCGCACACACTCCCCGCTGTCACCGCACACACTCCCCGCTGTCACCGCACGCACGCACTCACCACACACACGCACTCCTCGCTGTCACCGCACACACTCCCCGCTGTCACTGCACACTCTCTCCTCGATGTCACCGCACACTCACTCCCCGATGTCACCGCACGCACTCACTCCCCGCTGTCACCGCACACACTTACTGCTGTCACGGCACACACTCCCCGCTGTCACCGCACACACTCATTCACCGCACGCACTCCCCGCTGTCACCGCACACACTCCCCGCTGTTACCGCACACACTCACCGCTGTCACCGCACGTCCTCTCCCGGCCGCGCACGCCGCTGGCTCTCCCGCAGCCGCAGCAGGGTTAGATGGTTTCCTTCCTCCAAAGCCAGGGAGACCATCACTGGTATCAATCATTAACTGCCACGGCAGCTGCCAGCAGCTTTAACCCCCTCGGCACCGTCTTGCCGCGGGGACGAGCACGGGAAGGCATCCTCAAGGTATCCTCTGCTCGCACCCGAAAGCCCCTTTAAACGGCACCGTGGCACTGCAGGCCGCTCCAGCCCAAGCAACATCATGTCTCTGCACACCCCAAATTGTTCCCTCAGCAGCACGGGCCCCAGGAGCAGTCCTGCATGGCCCCAAGCAGCCCTGAGGGCTGCATCCTGCCTCTGCATGCAGCCAAGCCAGAAGCAGCTTGGCCATCGGAAAGCCTCACTCTCCCCCATTGAACCATTGGCAGGGTTCAGTCCTAGGGAGCTTCACTTCACAGTCCTCTGCCCCTCTGAGCAGTGGGGCAGGGCAGGGGGGCTTCTCCTTCTCTGGCTGCCCATGGAGACAGGAGGCTTGTGAATCCCCTGGGGCAGGATGGGATCTCGCAGCTCCAGGAATCCTGGAGCCCTGCCTCTGTGCAGCTTTTGCGAGGCACATCAATGGCTGTAACTTTATCTGAGCCTGTTTACAACCCAGCTGCAGCTCCTGGCTCCCTTGGCCACACCAGGAGCCGGCTCAGCTCCTGGCTCTGCTGCTCAGCTGGCACACAGTGCTGCCAGCACCCTGATGTCAGGGTCTCCCTCATGCCACCTTACCCACAGGGCTGTCTGGCTCACCATCACATGCATCCCCCCAGGGAAGGAGCTCTCTGTTCCTATGGCTCAGGCCTGGGAAGCAGATGGACAGATGTCCCCATCCTCTCCCTGCCCCCACACTGTGTTACCCAACCTGCAAAGGGGTTGAATGATTAACCTCTGTCCGTGCCATCACCAGGAGCCAGCAGAGCCCTGCTCTGCCCACAGACAGCCCTGGGGCCCAGCAGCACCTGTGGGGGCAAATCCTTATGCCCTCAAACCCATTTAGCACCACCAAGCCCCCACTGTCCCCAGGAGCATCCCATCCCAGAGCAGGGACACAGCCCCCTACACCTACAGAGGGGCACGGAAGGGGCTCAGTCCCCATCCCCATCCCCATCCAGCTCCCACAGGAGGTACTCACAACCTGCAGCACCCTGTCAGCACCACAGCCCAGCTCCAGCTTTCTGACACGGAGCCTGCAGTGGATTTCTCCTCCTCCTCCTCCTCCTCCAGCCCCAGCTGTGGCCCCGGGGGCGGTTGGACTGTGAATGCTCAATAAAAAGCCTTGGACAAACATCTGCACGGCACCACCCCGTGCAGGCTGGAAAGCTAAAGGCTGCTGCTGCAGGGATGGTTTTAATCAGAAGAGAAGACCATCAACTGGCTAAAAGAAAAAAACCCAACCCCAAACCCCACAGACAGGAATGAGCTGGAAGTGCATGCAGCCACAGAGGCTGATAAGAGCAGTCAGCAGCAGAGCTTGCCTTGGCTCCTCACTGCCTGTGCTGTGCTGTGCATGGCCCCTTGGCTCTGGAATTCCCCATTCCCTAACAGCCATGCAGGACATGAAGCCACAAGCTCCTTGCAAACAGATTTACAGGATGGTTAAAGCTGGAAGGAACTTCAGAGGATTATCTAGTGCAACTCCTCTGCTCCAGCATCACCCCCAGCAGCTTGCCCAGCATCAACTCCAGGTGGGTTTGCAATCTCTCCACACAGGGAGACTCCACAAGCTCTCTGGGCAGCCTGGGCCTGGGCCAGGGCTCTGGCACCCTTACAGGAAGGAAGTTGTTCCTCCTGTTCAGGTGGAACTTCCTGGGTTCCAGTTTGTTCCCATTGTCTTGAGTCCTATTGCTTGGCACCATCAAGAAGAGCCTGGCTCCATCCTATTGACACTCTCCTTCAGATATATCCACACGCTCAGCCTCCTCTTCTGTAGCTAAAAAAGTCCAGTGACTTCAGCCTTTCCTCCTCCCAGAGATGCTCCAGCCTCTCAGCACCTTTGTATCTCTCTACTGGACTCACTCCAGGAGCTCCATATCTCTCTTGCACTGAGGAGCCCAGAACTGAACACATTTCTCCAGCTGGGGCCTCACCAGGGCTGAGTAGAGGAGGAGGATCACCTCCTTCAACCTGCTGGCAATGCTCTTGCCAACACACATCCAAAGAACCCTGAGCTGGGAGCACTTGGAGGGTGCATGGCCTGCAGCAGGGTGCAGTGATGCTCTGCTGCACGGTGCCAAAATGAAGCATCTCTCTGCCCCCAGCAGTGAGCCTCAGAGCTCTGCAGAGCTGGATGCTGCTATTCCTACTCACCTCTGAGCTCAGTGGGACAGGGGAAGGGGAAGAGCCCTAGCCTGGGCTCCATCAGCCATGACAGCTTTGTGCTGCTCCCTGCAGAGGCTCTTGATTTGGTTTTCTCTAAATGACCAATTTTCTGCTGCCTGCTCTCCCAGGGACAATCCTCACTGGAGAGCTTCAGCAAACAGAGCATGCTTAGATCAAAACTGAAGTGGGAAATGCTGCACCTCAGGGGTTTTGGGGGGCACAACACAGCCCAATGCTCTGCTACCATCCCCATGGCCAGCCTGGTAGCCTTCCCATTGCCAGCCCAGGACCCTGCCAGCATCCTTCCCACGGCTGTTTGGGTTTGGGGAGGTTCAGGGTTAAGGGGTGACAGCACAGCTTTGGCTCTAGGCCAGTTCATGAGCTTCTCAGTGCTGCTGCCAGCCCTCTCCAAAGTGACTCACCAGCTGAGCTCTGCAGCCAGACCTCCCAGCAGTCAAGTCCTGACACATTTGGCACATTCCTGGCATAGCCAGCTGGGCTGTGCCATGCTGTGCCATGCCGTGCTGGCACCTGAGCACCACACCTGCTGGAGTGAGGAGCCTGGGAGGATGCCAGCAGCATGCCTGGGGTATTTGGGTTATGCATCCCAGAGCTTCACCATGGTTTTCTCTCGACAACTCCCTGCAAGGAGGTTGGAACAAGGTGTGGGTTGGTCTCTTTTCCCAGGTTAACAGTGAGAGGATGAGAGGAAATGGCACCAAGTTGCACCAGGGGAGGTTTAGAACAGATATTAGGCACAGTTTCTTCCCTGAAAGGGTTGTTAAGTCTTGGCCCAGGCTGCCCAGGAAGGTGTTGGAGTCACCATCCCTAGAGGGGTTCAAAAACATCTAGCTGTGGTCCATGGTTTAGTGGCATAGGGGTGAGAGGTTGCTGGTTGGACTTGATGGTCTTCAAGATCTCTTCCAACCAAACCAACCCTGTGATTCTATCTGATGCCCATGAGAGCCCAGCATGGCCATGTCTGCCTGCAGGGATTTAGCCCTGGGCAGGAGCAGCTCAGCTCTGCCTCCCATGCCCAGCACACAGGCAGGCAGCCTGTCATCCTCCCCAGCAGCACCACAAGCATCCCAGTTANCTCCTCCTCCTCCTCCTCCAGCCCCAGCTGTGGCCCCGGGGGCGGTTGGACTGTGAATGCTCAATAAAAAGCCTTGGACAAACATCTGCACGGCACCACCCCGTGCAGGCTGGAAAGCTAAAGGCTGCTGCTGCAGGGATGGTTTTAATCAGAAGAGAAGACCATCAACTGGCTAAAAGAAAAAAACCCAACCCCAAACCCCACAGACAGGAATGAGCTGGAAGTGCATGCAGCCACAGAGGCTGATAAGAGCAGTCAGCAGCAGAGCTTGCCTTGGCTCCTCACTGCCTGTGCTGTGCTGTGCATGGCCCCTTGGCTCTGGAATTCCCCATTCCCTAACAGCCATGCAGGACATGAAGCCACAAGCTCCTTGCAAACAGATTTACAGGATGGTTAAAGCTGGAAGGAACTTCAGAGGATTATCTAGTGCAACTCCTCTGCTCCAGCATCACCCCCAGCAGCTTGCCCAGCATCAACTCCAGGTGGGTTTGCAATCTCTCCACACAGGGAGACTCCACAAGCTCTCTGGGCAGCCTGGGCCTGGGCCAGGGCTCTGGCACCCTTACAGGAAGGAAGTTGTTCCTCCTGTTCAGGTGGAACTTCCTGGGTTCCAGTTTGTTCCCATTGTCTTGAGTCCTATTGCTTGGCACCATCAAGAAGAGCCTGGCTCCATCCTATTGACACTCTCCTTCAGATATATCCACACGCTCAGCCTCCTCTTCTGTAGCTAAAAAAGTCCAGTGACTTCAGCCTTTCCTCCTCCCAGAGATGCTCCAGCCTCTCAGCACCTTTGTATCTCTCTACTGGACTCACTCCAGGAGCTCCATATCTCTCTTGCACTGAGGAGCCCAGAACTGAACACATTTCTCCAGCTGGGGCCTCACCAGGGCTGAGTAGAGGAGGAGGATCACCTCCTTCAACCTGCTGGCAATGCTCTTGCCAACACACATCCAAACAACCCTGAGCTGGGAGCACTTGGAGGGTGCATGGCCTGCAGCAGGGTGCAGTGATGCTCTGCTGCACGGTGCCAAAATGAAGCATCTCTCTGCCCCCAGCAGTGAGCCTCAGAGCTCTGCAGAGCTGGATGCTGCTATTCCTACTCACCTCTGAGCTCAGTGGGACAGGGGAAGGGGGAGAGCCCTAGCCTGGGCTCCATCAGCCATGACAGCTTTGTGCTGCTCCCTGCAGAGGCTCTTGATTTGGTTTTCTCTAAATGACCAATTTTCTGCTGCCTGCTCTCCCAGGGACAATCCTCACTGGAGAGCTTCAGCAAACAGAGCATGCTTAGATCAAAACTGAAGTGGGAAATGCTGCACCCCAGGGGTTTTGGGGGGCACAACACAGCCCAATGCTCTGCTACCATCCCCATGGCCAGCCTGGTAGCCTTCCCATTGCCAGCCCAGGACCCTGCCAGCATCCTTCCCACGGCTGTTTGGGTTTGGGGAGGTTCAGGGTTAAGGGGTGACAGCACAGCTTTGGCTCTAGGCCAGTTCATGAGCTTCTCAGTGCTGCTGCCAGCCCTCTCCAAAGTGACTCACCAGCTGAGCTCTGCAGCCAGACCTCCCAGCAGTCAAGTCCTGACACATTTGGCACATTCCTGGCATAGCCAGCTGGGCTGTGCCATGCTGTGCCATGCCGTGCTGGCACCTGAGCACCACACCTGCTGGAGTGAGGAGCCTGGGAGGATGCCAGCAGCATGCCTGGGGTATTTGGGTTATGCATCCCAGAGCTTCACCATGGTTTTCTCTCGACAACTCCCTGCAAGGAGGTTGGAACAAGGTGTGGGTTGGTCTCTTTTCCCAGGTTAACAGTGAGAGGATGAGAGGAAATGGCACCAAGTTGCACCAGGGGAGGTTTAGAACAGATATTAGGCACAGTTTCTTCCCTGAAAGGGTTGTTAAGTCTTGGCCCAGGCTGCCCAGGAAGGTGTTGGAGTCACCATCCCTAGAGGGGTTCAAAAACATCTAGCTGTGGTCCATGGTTTAGTGGCATAGGGGTGAGAGGTTGCTGGTTGGACTTGATGGTCTTCAAGATCTCTTCCAACCAAACCAACCCTGTGATTCTATCTGATGCCCATGAGAGCCCAGCATGGCCATGTCTGCCTGCAGGGATTTAGCCCTGGGCAGGAGCAGCTCAGCTCTGCCTCCCATGCCCAGCACACAGGCAGGCAGCCTGTCATCCTCCCCAGCAGCACCACAAGCATCCCAGTTACCTTCCTCATGCAATGCCACCCTTCCCTGACATCAGCACGGGTGTGAAGGTGGTGGATGGGGAAACTCTCCCTGTTTAGATCTGATCCTGTGCCTTTGCAGGCCTCAGAACAGCTTGTAACCAAGCAGTGATGCAAGCGTGCACGTGTCTCGCTTGTGCAAGTGCATTGCTCCAAATAGCTCCCAAGGACAGGGCTGAGCATCACCTCTGGGCAACTCAGGGCTGCTTGAGGTTCTCTGATCCTTCAGCCATCTGCAGCATGTCCCCCAGCTCCAGAGGGCAGCCCATGATCATGGTGTGGGTACCAGCACGTGGAGGAACCAAAACTGTTCCTAAGTGGCCAGCAAAAGTCACCAGAGCAAGAGGTGAGCCTGGCACCCATGGGTGTTTCTGCTTCCTCCTGGCCCCAGCACTGCCAGGCCCCAGCCCCAGAGCTGCCCAGGCTTGTGCCCATGCCACCAGCATCTGTGTACAAACAGAGTGGGAACCAAAGGTCCTCCAAAGCAGGAGGTTTGTTCTTAAGCAATCAGACCAAACCAAACACACACACAGTCCCCAACCAGGGTGCTCCCCATGGGATTTGACAGCTCCCTTGTCCAGCACAACCATCCTAGGTGGGATTCACCAGCTCCCATCTCCAGCATAACCATCCTAAGTGGGATTTGCCAGCTCCCATCCCCACCACAACCATCCTAGGTAGGATTTGCCAGCTCCCATCTCCAGCACAGCCATCCTAAGTGGGATTTGCCAGCTCCCATCTCCAGCACAACCATCCTAAGTGGGATTTGCCAGCTCCCATCTCCAGCACAACCATCCTAAGTGGGATTTGCCAGCTCCCATCTCCAGCACAACCATCCTAAGTGGGATTTGCCAGCTCCCATCTCCAGCACAACCATCCTAAGTGGGATTTGCCAGCTCCCATCTCCAGCACAACCATCCTAAGTGGGATTTGCCAGCTCCCATCTCCAGCACAACCATCCTAAGTGGGATTTGCCAGCTCCCATCTCCAGCACAACCATCCTAAGTGGGATTTGCCAGCTCCCATCTCCAGCACAACCATCCTAAGTGGGATTTGCCAGCTCCCATCTCCAGCACAACCATCCTAAGTGGGATTTGCCAGCTCCCATCTCCAGCACAACCATCCTAAGTGGGATTTGCCAGCTCCCATCTCCAGCACAACCATCCTAAGTGGGATTTGCCAGCTCCCATCTCCAGCACAACCATCCTAAGTGGGATTTGCCAGCTCCCATCTCCAGCACAACCATCCTAAGTGGGATTTGCCAGCTCCCATCTCCAGCACAACCATCCTAGGTAGGATTTGCTAGGTCCCATCTCCAGCACAACCATCCTAGGTAGGATTTGCCAGCTCCCATCTCCAGCACAGCCATCCTAGGTAGGATTTGCCAGCTCCCTTCTCCACCACAACCATCCTAGGTGGGATTTGCCAGCTCCCCTCTCCAGCACAACCATCCTGGGGCAGAGCCTCCAGCAGGCAGGTGAGGTTGGACACCATTCAGTTCCCATTACTCCCCACCAAGAGCTCATCTGTCAGCAGGTAGTTGCCATATTGAGCCATTAACTTCCTCCAGCAGCCATTAAAAGCTCAGCCCCACCATTAGCACCAGCAGCAAGACTGGTGCAGCAATGCCCTGGCTGCCCTTGGATGGGACAGTCCCAATGTCATTGCTATCTCCAGCCCACCACACCCTGCCTGGCTGGGGCAATTGGCTACAAGCTTCCTGCTGAATCACTGCTCAGTTTCCAGCTTCCCAACCAGCTCCTAATTAGTGCACCAAGAAGCCAACAACAGCCTTGGGGAGCAGCCACAGGGGAAAAGCAAGGAAATGTGCTGAGGGAAAAGCAGAGGGAGCTGTAAATCTTCTGCAGCCACCAGCCCAGAGCCTCCTGGGGTAGTGCAAAGGCAGTGATGGGGACAGGGCACACACTTCTGGGCCACCCTCACCTGCCAGGCTGCAGCGATGGGGACAGGGCACACACCTCTGGGCCACCCTCACCTGCCAGGCTGCAGCGATGGGGACAGGGCACACACCTCTGGGCCACCCTCACCTGCCAGGCTGCAGCGATGGGGACAGGGCACACACTTCTGGGCCACCCTCACCTGCCAGGCTGCAGCGATGGGGACAGGGCACACACCTCTGGGCCACCCTCACCTACTAGGCTGCAGCTCAGCAGCAACTGTGCAGAACAAGCTCTTCCCCTGAAGGAAGTGGAGACACCGTGGGATGCTTCCAATTGGAAAGCAGGACAGATCCAGGCTGAATGCATGCCAGCATTCCACTTCCCAGAAAGCCCTTTTGCCAGTTTCCCCCTTCCTCTCCCAGCAGAAAGGCTTCTCCCAGTCCTCCCTTGCCTTTTGCAGCATGGAGACACAGCCTGCAGGCTCCAGCCTAGCCCAGCAGCCTCCAGCCCCAGCCCTGTCCCTGCTGCCATGCCTAAGAAGGGAAACTGGTGGGACAGGAGTGGCTGAGGCAGCCCCAGCCCAGGGACAGCCCCTGGCAATGGCTCTGCCGCTGCTGGCACAGCCTGGATGAGCTCTTTGCCCACATGCCTGCTCTCAGCATCCCCCCGAGGATGCTCACAGGCAGCTGGGGCTTGGAGAGCTGCATCAGCTTTTAGTTGAGGGGAGCAAGTGCTGTTTTCCACAAGGAACTGGTTTGCTTGGTGCTGAGAAGAGCTGGAGGCTTGTGCTGAGACTCCAGAGGGAAGAGATAAGCTGATAGAGGTGGGAAGAGCAGTCAGGAGCCAGAGAGGTGGGAGAACCCTGTGCTAGGTGCCAGTGGCATGGAGGTTCCTGCTTTCCTGTGGGTTTGGGACACAGGAGGATGCTCCACATGCATAAAGATGAGTGTCCCCAGCCCAATCTGGCCAGAAGTCACTGGGAGTCACAGGAATGGACAAGGGAGCACAGCCTTGGGAAACCAGTAAGTGGTAACAAGACATTTGGCTTGCCCTGATGTGTTCTCCCTCCCCATGTGTGTCTCCCTGCCTCAACAGGACTGGGATGGAGGGAAGGACATGCTGCTGGGAAGAGGGACTATTGATTCCTGACTGGTTCTTCACCCACCATTGCTGGAGCAATAAGGGGAGGAAGGAGCAGAATGGTGCCAGGATCAGGCTCAGCTCTGAACCCACTGGAGAGCAGTGGGGACATCACTCCCATCTCCTGGGTATCCCCAGGAGCAACAGGATGGAAACCACAGACCAGAGGACCACCTCCAACAGCCACAGGCTGCTGGCAGCTGCCCAAGAGGGGCTGCAGCACCCACCACTGCCCAGCCCTGGAGCATCCTTGCATCCAGGGCTGCCATCACCAGCCCTCCTGGCTGCTCTGCCAGCTGGCAGCAGCTTGGCTGGACAGGCTGGAGAGGAAGGAGCTTTTCCAGGCTCTGGGAAAGCAGAAGGGAGGCAGGACAGGGTCTAGCAGAGGGCAGAGCAGTGTACAGCAGAGAGTTGCTCTACAAAAGCCTTCCAACAGAACAAAGCAGGGGACGCAGCTGGGGCTCTCCCTGAGGAGAGAGGGCTCCAAGCAGCACTTCCAGGAGAACTCAGCATTATTCCCCAGCCAGCTCAGCTAAAGGCAGGGACTGTGGCTGCCCTACCCTTCAGAGCCAGCTCATGACACAGGGCACACGCACAACCCTTCCTAAGCCATGAAGCAGCCACGGGCAGGATCCCACCCCACATCCCGGTTGGAAGCGGAGCTGTGTGTGTGCACTCGGCTGCCTCTGCCCCACTCCCAGCTCTGCCAGCCTTATCGTGCTGCCACACCTTCCATTTAGCTCCCTGCTAGGAGTTTAACCCCTGGCAGAGCACAGCCCAGCCATCCTATATTCCATAGCCATGCCTGCTGGGATATTCTGCCCACCCATGGAGATGATACAAATGCCTCCAACCACGCTGATGGCCACAACTGCAACCCTCCTCACAAACCCTTGCCTCAGGAGTGGCTCTACAGCCATCCTCCAGCTCACTGGCTGCCCTGGCACGGTGCAAACCCCTCCAACATCTCCAGGCTCTTCCTCCATCCCCTTGATCCACCTCTTTCCCCCCCCACCCCAAACCATGGACCAGGCTGCAAGGACAGAGCATCCACACTCGGCTCAGCCTACCTGCTCACCAGGTGCTGCCAGCTTTGGGAGCCAACTCTGGGCTGGTGGGCAAGGAGGAGAAGCTTTTGGTGGCCTCTGAGAGCCACCCCAGGCAGGCCTGGCTGATAAGCAAGGTCTGAAACCTGAGCCTGTCGGCTGGCTGCCTGCCTCCTATATAAACAGGAGCTCAGACACATACACACACCTCCTGTGCACAGCCAGCCCTATGCCACTCCCGCTGCTCCCAGCCACGCCAGGCACAAGCCAGCCCTCTGCTGGGAATAGCCACCACTACCTGAGTCCTCTGCTACCAGTTCTGGAGCCCAAAGTGGAGCCTGACACTGCTTTATGTCATGCTTTGCATGTCTTTTCATCCCCAGTTTGAGCCTCGGGGCAGTGGGAGCAGGCTCTGTGCTTTTGGGAAAGGAGCAGGGACACACCAGTAAGCACCAGTTGGGAATCTTCTGCCTGGATGCTATACCCAGCAATAAGGGGAAAAGCAAATAGTGCAGGGTTTAAGGTTGTAAAACAGGCTGGAGGGACTCAGTACCACGTTGGATGATCTGATGGGGTGCCTGCAGTCCTAGAGAATTTCAGTCACCCTCACCCAGTGATGCCACATGCAGGACCCAGGTTGGTGGGTGCCCATCCCCATCCTCATCCCCATCCCCATCCCTCCTGAGTAGGGCTCACAGCTGAGCCCCTCTGCTCACCCAGTAGCTAGCACATGGCCACATCGTGCCACCACAAGACTTCCTTGTGCCACCAACTGCCACAACCACACTTCCTCCAGCAGGACAAAACATTCAAGAAGCCAAACCCCTGCCCTTTTTCTCCCAGTTTTCCTCCAGGCTCACCTCCAGCCCAGAACCGGGGCAGCCACATACCATTGGTGAGGCTGGGTTGTGCACACAGCTGCTTGCTTCACTCCAGCTCCAGCCCCTGGGGTAAGGGGAGGCTCTGTCACCTGCCCTGCCTGCTTGGGGGATGTGGGGCTGAGCCCTAGACATTGGCCATGGGGAAAGGGGAGTCCCCAAAATTGCTTTGCTGGCTTGGGGATGAAGCTGTGGCATGAAGCATCTCAGTGGGGCACATCCATGTGAGGACCTCTCCATTGAACGTGTGGCATCCCTGTGCTGGGGAGCTTGGTGCTGAGGAGGGGTAGCTTATTTTGGAGCTGGGGGTAACAGCTCTGCCTGAGCACAGCCCAGGGTTTCCCCTGAGCTGCTGGGGCTGGATGCAGCTAAGGTGTCTCCATCTGGGATGCAATGAGCTCTCTCAGTGCTCTCGGAGCCAGCTCCCCGCCCTTGGTTGCACAAGTGGCCCTGGGGCACTGGCGGCTGTGCACAAACAATAACAGCCTGTTTTGGAGCAGGCAGCACGAGGAGCTGTGGGCAGGGCATTGCCTCAGCCACCTGCCTGCCTCCAGAGCTCTTCTCACTCTGCCTCATCGCAGGGGAGGAAGAGCAGGAGATGCCTTGATCCTCAGCCTGGCTTGCCTGCAGCTCCCTGGGTACCCTCTGCTAATCATTCCCTGTGGGATAGAGCCACTGGAGCCCCCCACCAAAACATCTCTGTGGCACAAGGATCCTTCCTGGTATAGGCAGCAGCAGGGTGGGAGCACTCTATGCAGCACCTTGACCCCAAGCATCTTGCAAAGGTCCTTTGGAAGAGTAAATTTGCCTTGGGAGAGCCTGGATTGATTGGGATGAGATGGCCTCAGGTGAGGATTTGCTCCCCAGGGTCACCTGGAGGGACTTTGGCCCAAGAGTGGGTCCTCCTGCCCCATTGAGACAGAATCACAGAACCATTAAGGTTGGTAGAGACCTCGAAGCTCATCAAGTCCAAGCATCCCTAGCACCCCCAGGACACTAAGCCATGGCCATAAGGAGAGCATATCAATGTTTCTTAACCCCCTCCAGGGATGATGACTCCAGCACCTCTCTGGGGCAGCCTGAGCCAAGACTTAACAACCCTTTCAGTAAAGAAATTCCTCCTTATATCTAATCTAAACCTCCCCTGCTGCTACTTGAAGCCACACCATGCCCTGCAAGCATCCCTAGCACCAGGGAGCTTCTCTGCAGGAACATCTTCCCTCTCTGGCTCCTCCAGTGAACACCAGCAGCATCCCAAACCATCTTCTTCCAGAAAACCATCAATCCCCTGGGAAGGGAGCAGAGAACACCAGCAAGGGATGGGGCTCCTGTAGACACAGACTGAGATTTTGGGGGGTAGAGGAGAAGCTGGGGACTCCTCTTCAGGTCATTTAAATACATCACTTCTACTTCAGCAGCTAGATGAACTCACACTTATCAACTTGGCCTAAAAAATGGGAAGCTTTGCACTATTTTTTGCTTAAGGAAAAGATGGGAAGGGGTTGAACCCAACCTACTGCTCCCAGTTCTAGTTTCTGGGTGTATCTTTCCAACACTGAGATGTTGAGGAGACACAGAGGGATCCCACATCTGTGTCCCAGTGCCAGGACATTGCCAAGGGACAATGAGCCTAAACTAGAACATAATAAGTTACACCTAAAAAGGAGGAGAAAGTTGTTTGGTGTGAGGGTGCAGAGCCCTGGCCCAGGTTGCCCAAAGAGCTTGTGGAGTCTCCTTGTGTGCAGAGATTCCAAAGGCACCTGGAGGTGATGCTGGACAAGCTGCTGTGGGTGATGCTGGAGCAGAGAGGTTGGACTGGATGATCCCCAGAGATCCCTTCCAACCTCCCCCATTCCCTAGGATTCTGTAACATGAAGCATCACTCCCCTCCAGCAACCTGAGCCTGAACCCAAGGTCTTGCTTATCTACAGCACAAGCATGTCTGGTGATAAGCCCAGGGATAAGATAAGGCCCTGTATAGCCTCACTGCTCTCACAAGCCTTTCCTGCAGTGCTGTGCCCCAAAGCTGAGGGGTGCTGCACCCCTAAAGCCTCCCCAGCATCCCCCACCCTATGGCACACACACAGCTTCCCACTTCAGTGAGCTGTAAAAAATTCATTACCTTCACACCCAACAGCTGTTTACTGCTTCCAAAGCAGACAATCCACTTGATTCAGGGAAAAGAGAGGAGTCAGAAAACATCCCCAAAAAGCAGACAGCAAAGGAAAGGATTTGTCTGGGGAAAGCTGGCAGCAGGGCTGGGGAGGGCACACACAATCCAGTGGCATCAGGCTCACAATCAAAACTGGACTTGCTAATCCTTGCTGCTCAGCCAACCTGAAAGAAGAGATGCTGCTGAGGAAAACAAACCCATGGGATGTGAGCATGGAGGAAAACAAACCCATGGGATGTGAGCATGGGGCACGTGGACTTCCCCTAGGGCTGGCACACACACACCTGAGCCTTCCTGAGGTGACTTCTCCTCTTTGCTCCCTTCCCCTGCATGGCTTTGCTTGCCCTGCTGGGAGCATCCCTCAGGGAGTGATGCCACATCCCAGAGAAAAAGAGGATGCAAACTCACCCTAGGAAGGGGGAGAGCAGCTCGTAGAGTCAGCCCAAAATCTGGGGTCTCTCTTAGTGTCCATCTATGCCTCTCACCCAGCCCCTTCTCCTTCCCACCTGAGCTCAGTGCCTGGTACAGCGAGTGGAGGAGATGGAGCTGAGTTGGCATGCTTGGTGCCATTCCCAGGATCCACACATGGGATCTGCCAGTGTTTGGGCACCCCCAGCTCTGGCTGGGCCAGCCTGGCCTTTGAAAATAGGATTGAGGGGAAAAAAACGATCAAAACACACAGCCCTGCCTCCCTTTGCCTCCCTGCATCCTGTGCCAGGCTATAAATACTCAGCACTCTCCCTTCTGGCTATGGGTGGGAGGGTTCCAATGGGACCAGAGAGCAGGAGGGAGGGAAAGGAGCCCTCTTCTCATCCAGCAGCACTAGAGGGGGAATGAGGAGCCAGGATGGGATGGTTCTTCCCTTGGGATTACATAGGGAAAGGCCATGGGGGCAAGCTAGCCCCTGCCAGACCAGTAGGACAAACAGGAGCAAAACAGAGGAAATGCCTGGAGAGCCCTGGAGGCATCGGGGTGAGTGCCAGGAGGGAGTGAAAGGCAGTGCTGATAGCAGCCAGGGCAGCCTGCCAGCCTGGCACGGGCACTGTAGGGACAGGCCACCTCCTAGTGCCCCCAGTGCCACCTCCCAGTGCCCCCAGTGCCACCTCCCAGTACCCCCAGTGCCACCCACGGGCAGGGGGGGAAGTGCAGAGGAGGCTCCTGTTGGGACATCCTGCTCCAGGTCTCTCCATCCTGCTCCCAGGAGGAGTGGAGCCAAGCACTGACCCCATGGCAGGATCCCACCCACCCTGGGGGGGCAGGAAGGAGAGTGTGAGCAGCAGGGCAAGGGAGGTTCTCCTCCCACTCTGCTCTGGCCCTTGTCAGGCCACAGCTGGAGTGCTGGGTCCAGTGCTGGGCTCCCCAGGTCAAGAGAGACAAGGAACTCTTGGAGAGAGTCCAGCAGAGGCTCCCAAGATGCTGAGGGTGCTGGAGCAGCTCTGGCAGGAGGAAAGGCTGAGAGCCCTGGGGCTGCTGAGCCTGGAGCAGAGCCGAGCCAGAGGGGAGCTGCTCCATGCTGAGCAAGAGCTGAAGGGTGCAGGGGGCAAGAGGCTGGGGCCACACTCTGCTCAGTGGTGCCAAGGGGCAATGGGCACACACTGGAAGCCAGGAGCTTCCATGGGAGCAGGAGGAGCAAGTTGTTTGTTGTGAGGGTGCAGAGCCCTGGCCCAGGCTGCCCAGAGAGCTTGTGGAGTCTCCTGGTGTGGAGAGATTCCAAAGGCACCTGGAGGTGATGCTGGGCAAGCTGCTGTGGGTGATGCTGGAGGAGGGAGGTTGGACTGGATGATCCCCAGAGATCCTCCCTCTGCTGGGATTTGGGCATTGTGCCATCCCCAGGGGGCTGTGAGGAGTGGCAGGGGTGGGGGAAACCCTTTTCAGTGGAGCCCCACCACAGGATTGCTGCCTCATCACAGAGCAATTAGACACTAATTATATGCTGGTAACACCCAAAGCCTGATCAGGAAATGGGGCTGTTGGGTGCCAGCCAAGGCAGGCATGCACCAGCACACACACACACCCCTCCCCAGGAAACCTCAGCAGCTCCCTTCAGCAGGGACAGGCCACGTCACAGGGAGGGCACCTGGCCAGGCAGAGGTCACCACCTCAAATCCCCATTGTGCTACCTCCGTGCCTCAGTTTCCCCACTTGTGGCTAAGCATCCTCCTCCCAGTCACTGCCCTGCCTCTCCCCAGAGGCATCCACACAGCCCCAGCCCTGCCCCACTTCCAGCAGGATCAGACCTGGAACAAGGTCACTCTGCCATCCCAAGGATAAGGCAGCCCCAGAGCCCACCATGAGCATGCACTCAGGCTGCTTCCTAGCAGCAGGTGAACTTTAAGCACATAGATAACATTCCAGTTGGCTCCCAGCCCTTATCTGGGGTGGGCCAGCAGCCCAGCACAGTGCCCAAGGACACTGAGGATGGGGACAGCTTGCTGGGGGTATGTATGGCTGCTGGTCACACCAGCATCCCCATGAATCCATCCTGGGCTGCTCACTAGCCAGGAGCCTCAGGAGCAGGAGGAGAACATTTTGCCACCAGAGCCTCCTGTGATGGCAGCAAGGGCCAAGGTCACACCAAGAACAGATTGCAGCTAGCAGGGCTGGGGGGGACAGGGACAGGATGTGAAGCAGCAGCCCTGCTGAAGGCTCTGGCATCTCCAGGCACAGGGGGAGAGATGGGAAATGAGCTCTTTCCTCCCCTCTGGGAACTCATCACCACGATTGCAAGTGAGTGTTGGAGGCCAGAGGCCCTGGAGTTTGCAAGAGAGCTCTTGAAAGCTTCATCTCCCTGACAAGCAGGAGAGCAGCCATCAGCCAGAGCCCCAAGAAAGGTCACTGAGTTTGCACATCCACAAATCAGCTCTGAAAAAAAGCCTAATAACAGAAAAACCACAAAACAAGGAGGCAAAAGAAGCCCACAGCTCCAGCACAGGAAGGTTAGCACAGCACAACAGCAGCCTAGGATTGTCCTTAGCCCCCAGCTCCCCACATTGAGCAGGCTGGCACTGGGCAAGTGGCTTCAAAGCCAGCAGATTCCTACCTCCTGCTTTGCTTTCAGTCTCTGGGCCCTCAGGGTGCAATTGCCTTTTCAAATTCTCTGGAAGAATAAAGGCTAGAAGCAGGCAGAGTTGTCTCTCTGTCCCACACACCCTGGCCTCATCCTGCACCCATATATATATAACTTTGCCTCCACCAAGTCACCTAACCAAGTGACTTGTACCCTGTGCAGAGCCAGAGGGATTCACCTCCCATGCCCACAGCAAGGGGCAGAGATGGAGGAGCACAGCNCTCTCCAGCAGCTCCCTATCCTTCTGGAGCTGAGGGGCCCACAACTGGACACAGCATTCCAGGGGAGGCCTCCCCAGGGCAGGAGGGCAGGCTGGAGGTTCAGCCAGGCTCACCCTCACCAGCACCATGTCCCCTTGAACCCAGCTCTGGGCTCTGATGAACCCTCAGCCAGCAGATTCCAGGCCCCTCAGCACCCATCATGGAGAGGCCAGGACCTTCCACCCCAGCTGGGACCCTCCTAGGTGCCCAGCCCAGAGCAGGAGGTGCAAGGCTGCTGGAAGCAATGCCAGTGAGATGGAGTTTTTAAGCTCTTCCCTTCCTCCCCAGCCTGGGATGCTGTACCCAGTGCTGGCTCCAGCATGGGCACACACACCTCATCCTCAGCTAGCACTGAGGATGATTCCCCACAAGACCCCAGCCCCCACTGCACCTGCCAGGGGTGCAGCAGCTCGGGTAGCCAGCCAGAGCTCTGGGAAGCAGAGAGCACAGGGAGGGCTCACCCCAGAGCTGCTGGTGCAGAACCTGCTGAGCAGGGCTGGGAGTGCTCCCAGGACTGCCAGACTGGTCCTGGCTGTTCTACCAGGAGCCTGACCCACAGCACATCAAGCTCCAGATCTCTGGGCCACGAGTGCTGCTCCCAAGCTGCCTGTCCCCAGAGAGGCACTGCCCTAGCTGAGCCCAGCAATGTCACTGCTGCTGCCCTCAGCCTCTGGTAGCCACACCTGGGGCTGAGGTGGCCCTTGGCTACCAGTGGCTGGGGGAAGGGGAAGTTTTGGAGGGGATCAGGCTCCCTGCAGGCAGGGGGAGAGGAACAACAGCCTCTTGCTGCCTGGCAGGCTCGTGTGGCTCTGGAGGAAGATGGGTGCTGGAGCAGTGGAAGGATGCAGCAAGATGCAGGAGGATGCTCTCTGCTCAGTCACTGAGCAAACCATGAGGACAAGCCCCAGGCCTCAGCTGTCCCCTAGGACCTGGGGACACAATATGGAAGGGGAGGGATGGTACCTAGGGAGGGGTGATGCCCTGCTCTGAGAACAAAGGCTTGTGCTGCAAAGGCTCCAGAAGCCACTTAATTACCAGTGGGACTGAGGGGCTCAGAGCAGCCAGGCTGCCACTGGAGTCCCCCAGAGCAGGGATGGGAACTCCTCTGCTTTAAATCCTCAGAGGAGCATCCAGCAGCTGTTTTGGGATCCAAGGTGGTGGGGAGGAAATGCCAAGATGCCCTGGTCTGGCAGGCTGGAGCAGCAGAAGGGATGCTAGGAAGATACGGGCACAGCATCCAGGGCAGCCAGGGAGAGAGGTCAGCAGGACACAGCACAGGGAGAGGATGGACACGGGGCAGGGAGAGGATGGACACGGCGCAGGGAGAGGATGGACACGGCGCAGGGAGAGAGGTCAGCGGGACACAGCACAGGGAGAGGATGGACACGGGGCAGGGAGAGGATGGACACGGCACAGGGAGAGGATGGACACGGCACAGGGAGAGGATGGACACGGAGCAGGGAGAGGATGGACACGGAGCAGGGAGAGGATGGACACGGCGCAGGGAGAGGATGGACACGGAGCAGGGAGAGGATGGACACGGAGCAGGGAGAGGATGGACACGG
>VWZO01019913.1:39716-52141 GCA_013396975.1 Bucco capensis | reverse complement strand
GAGCGGAGGAGGAAGAAGAGGAGCGGAGGAGGAAGAAGAGGAGCGGAGGAGGAAGAAGAGGAGCGGAGGAAGACGAGAGGAGGAAGAGAAGGAGGAGAAGGAAAAGGAGAGGAGGAAAAGGAAAAGGAGAGGAGGAAAAGGAGAAAGAGGAGGAGGAAGGGATCCGTGCTAGGGGCACTCACCGTGCAGGGTGGGCAGCAGTCGGGACCCCCGCCGCTGCCTACGGGCGCAGCATCCTCCCGGCCAGCCCCAGCCCGAGCCCGAGCTCGAGCCCGAGCCGGAGCTGGAGCTGGAGCTGGGCATGCTCGGGGCCGCCGAGCAGCACGTGATGCCGGGCTGGCACCGAGCACCGGGGGTGGAGGGGAGGAGGAGGAGGGGGGGGACGACACAGACGAGCCTGCCGCCCCCATCTCCCTTCCATCCCCCTGGCATCACCCACGGGGTACCGCACCGCATCCCCTGCACACACCCCCCCACCCCCAACACCAGCATCACTTGGGGCGAGCTGCTACCCTGCTGCCCCCCCACCCCCCTGCAGCGTTTAGGGGGGGCTGGACCACGCTGACACTGCCCCCCCCCACATCCCCCAGCATCAAGGGATAGCCAGAAGCGTGCTCCCCACTTCTGCATCCCAGGATCAAGGGGACAGCTAGGATGATGCTCCCCACACCTGCATCCCAGCATCATGGGGAAAGCCAGGACCATGCTCCCCACCTGCCCCCCAGGATCAAGGAGAGAGCTAGGACCACACTCTCCTCTGCATCCTGCTTCTCTTGGGGCAAGGCGGGGGGGCATTTGTTCACAGTTAGGCTTGTGGGACCCACTGCAGGGGTCAGGCAGCACCCCCAGAATGTGCAGCCCAGGGAGAGGATGCAGCACGCAGAAGAAAGGCAGCAAACCAGCTCAACAACCACAGCTCTTTCTCTGGAGCACAAAACCCACCCCTGGGCCATGGGAGGGCCTGAGATGGCTCAGAGAGGGTTGGCAGGACCCTTGCCCAGCCCTGCTCAAGCCCCCAGCAGCAGGGTGACTGCTGGTGTGCAGAGCTGGCTGCTCACAGAGGTGCTGTGGAGCTGCACACTGCAGCCCTCCAGCCATGGCACTGTGCCCTGCTCGAGGGCACTGTCCTGCTTCTGCCCATCAGAGCTGCCACAGCTAGGCCCTTCCCTGCAGCCAAGCCTCACAACCAGAGGCTCAGCCCACCCCCAGCACCCAGGGACCTTCCATCCTTCACAGCTAAGCTGCTGTGGGGAGAGACAAGGACTCTCTAGGAAGGAAAACCCAGCCACTGCCCTTGATCCTGTAATCCCCTTATTAGCCACATGGCCTCAGGGGCTGGGGAGGGGGTTGGCTTTCACTGGGTGCTCTGCCTTCTGCATCACCTCTTCCTTCCTCCCAAGCCATGGGTGACATCCTCCCTCCCTGCCAGCCTGCAGCAGAACCTCTCCCATCCCCAAAGTCCAAGTCATCCTCTCTCCAAAGTCACTCTCCCTAGCCATTCCCCTGCTCCATGGGCATCTATTGGGACACCTCTACCCCCTCACTGCCCTCCTGCCACCCAGGAAAAGCCTTAAAAGCTGAAAATCAACCCAGAAAGCCCATAAGCAACTTGGAGAGTTGTGCTCTCCTGGGGGAGGGAAACACATCCCCCCCAGCCCAGCCTGGCCAAGTAGCCTTAAGCACTAAGCATGTGTGTCCCCAGGCAGGCTGAGGAGCAGTTGTCCCATGGTAGGGGACACGGTGCTGCTGCACCAGCTTTGCAAGCAGGGTGGAAAAGATCCCTTTCACCAGCAGTGCTTCCCCATGGGAACATCCCAGGGGGAAACAGGGGGCTGGGAGCTGCTTTCCTGCACCCTGGCAGAGACAGGAGGGTGCTCAGCATCCCAGAGGGAAGCAGGAGGCTGAGAGCTGCCTCCCTGCACCCTGGCAGAGGCAGGAGGGTGCTCAGCATCCCAGAGGAAGCAGGGAGCTGCTTTCCTGCACCCTGGCAGAGACAGGAGGGTGCTCAGCATCCCAGAGGGAAGCAGGGAGCTGCTTTCCTGCAGCCTGGCAGAGGCAGGAGGGTGCTGAGCATGGCAGGGAGACAGCAGTTGCTTTCTCTGCAGCTGGGCCCTGGCGCACACACGTGTGCAGCAACGTGCAGGGCATGCATTGCTGCGCCAGCCTCAATGCCACCTGCTGGGGACTGTCGCAAAGGCAGGAGCCAGCACAGCTTGGCCACAGCCAGGGATGGGCGGTGGGGAGCAAGCAGCTCCCACTTGGAGTTGTTGTGGTGTTGGTGGTGGTCCCTCACTCCAATCTCCTACTTGGAGCCCACTCCTCACCTCCAACCTCCTGCCCAGAGCTGCTGTGGTGCACAGGGAATGTGTGTGGGGGAAATCATTGAGTGGGTTGGCTTGGCAAGGAGCTTTAGATGTTATTAGTCCAACTCCCCTGCAGGCAGCAGGGAAATCTCCAACTAGAGCAGGATGCTCCCAGCCCCAAACAACCTGAGCTGGAATGGTTCTAGGGAGGAATGGGACATCTCCCACCTCTCTGGGCAACCTGGGACCATGTCTCATCACGCTTAGCATGAAAATCTCTTCCTTCTCTCTAGTCTAAATCTCTCCTCTTTTAGTTTCAAAGCATTTCCTCTTGTCCTGTCAGGAAGATGAAGCCTGGCAGACGTGCTGCAGGCAGCCAGGAGCTTCAGCAGCACAGCTCCCCAAGCCTCAGCCCTGGCTATGCTGCACCATTCAAGCCCCAAGCTGCTTCAAGGACACCTTGGCTCTGCTCCACAGACACACTGTATAATCCCAAGGCTTTGCTCCAGCCTTCAGCCCACCTCAGGATCTTTGCTCTCGCAGCTTTAGTGCTGTCTGAGCACACAGAGAAAGCTCCCTGAGCACCAGATAAGGCTCAAAGATCTTGTCTGAAGCACCTCCTCAGCCAGCAGGACCTGTGTTAGGTGAGGCAGCAGCCTCCAGCTCAGTTTCCTTCTCTCCAGACATCATCATCATCATCATCATCATCATCCCACCAGGGTCCCAGTTCCTGGACTGGAGGCAGGGAGGGGGCAAGAGGCAAAGGGAAACAAGTTGGCAGGATGAAGCAGAGTTCTGGGAGCGATGCCTTGGGTCAGATCCTCCTTGAGTTACACTCCTGCTCCATTCTCCCCAGCGAGCACAGCCAGCTCTGTGTGTGCCCCAGGGACCCTTTGCACCACTGAACTTCCTCCTAGCAGGGGAGGATGCTGCCAGGGCCCTGGAGAATATCCCCAGTGGGCTCTAGGAGACCTCTCCCCAAGAGATGAGGCAGGGTGGGGGGGCTGCCTAGTTCTCAGCCACAGCACCTTGGAGCTGCCAGAGCTCCTCACAAGAGACATTTGCATCTGAAATGGCAACTTAGCACAGGAGCTGCACTGTGCATGGAGATGGAGCAAGATTCCCCTGTCCCAGGTTGCAGGATCCAGCCCAGAGCTGGGTCTTGTCCCTGCTCATCATGCCCAGGCTCTGCCACAGCCACCCAGGGACAGGGAACTCCAGCCACAGCACCCAAGACATGGTCCCACACCTCTCTACCAAACCCAACACTCTGCTTTCTCCCTCCCCAGCAGGACCTGCAGGTTTCTACAGCTGCTGGAGCCACAGGACCAGCAGCAGCATGGCATGAGAGCCACAGGCACCCAGCCAAGCCTGAGGGGCATTAGCAGCACAGACCCTGGCCCCATTCTCAAGTGCTCCAAAGCTTCCCAAACCACATCTTCACCACTGTGGTCCTCCAGCAGGCTTGCTTAGGGCAGCCTGTGCTGTGCTCACAAGCATTTTGGGAGCAGCTGCCTCTGAGCAGAGCTAAGCCCATGGAGCAGCATCCCCTGAGGCAGAAGCTTCTCCCTCCAGCCCCTTCTTCACTTACTTGATGAAGTAGAAGCTTCCTTGCAGTGTTGTGTCCACTTCCCAGCCTCGGGGCAGCCCTGCAAGGACAAGGCAGAAGCAGAGCTCACCATCTCCTCTCTCCTGTAGCCCCTGCCCATGCCCTGCTGCCTGCAGCACAGCAGAGCTATTGCCTGAAGGCTTTGCTGCTGGATGTCAAGCAGTGGTCAGTGTCACACCAAGGCCTCAATGCACTGGGAGACAACCATGCAGGAGACCATCCTCACAGGAGGCAGCAGCAGGGAAGGGCAGGAGTGGATGGACAGGGAGCTGTGGGATGGTCATGACATTTGAGGGCTGCCGTGTCCCTCCCACATGCTCAAACAGCATTTTTAAAGCACTTTGGGTCCCCTCCCCATCAGCAACAGGTCTGAGAGACCACAGGGAGCCTCTGTGCTGAAGGAGACTCTTCAAAGCCCCCCCAGGAACACCTCTCCAGCTGTAAAACCCATGCCTGAGAGATGGAGCATCACCTCGAGCATCATCCAAAGTCCCTCAACCCTCCCCAGCTGCAAGGCAGCTCCTGCTGGCTCAGCTTTTTGGGGTCTCTATTGCATCAGGAGCACCTCCAGATTCTGATCAGTGTCCAGGGAGGGCAGAGAGCAAACCCCAAGAGCCAGGAGGCATCCCTTACCAACACAGGAGAAGTGTCCACTCTGGATGGAGTAACCTGTGCCAGGGTGCACCCAGCTGGTGGATTTGGTGTCATCACTGTGAAGGACAAGGAAGGAGGCTGTCAGCATCCAGGGGAATCCAGGGAAGAGCTAGGAGGGGACACAGTGCTGCTGCAACAGCTTTGGAAGGCACAGCCACAGCAGGACCTTTTCCTCTGCAGGCAGCAGTGGGCTGGAAAAGATCCCTTTCACCAGCAGTGCTTCCCCATGGGAGCATCCAGAGGGAAGCAGGGGGCTGGGGGTTGCTTTCCTGCACCCTGGCAGAGGCAGGAGGGTGCAACATGAGTGACTTTTCCATGCAAAGGAATGAAAGGAGCAG
Source organism: Bucco capensis (assembly GCA_013396975.1). Taxonomy (NCBI): domain Eukaryota; kingdom Metazoa; phylum Chordata; class Aves; order Piciformes; family Bucconidae; genus Bucco; species Bucco capensis. Next base: position 47,237 of record VWZO01019913.1, on the reverse strand, counting down.
ATTTTAGGGCAAAGAGAGGAGCAACATCCATGAGACTGGGACAGCAGTGAGAAGTGAGAGGAAAGGAGAGATGTGTCTGTGCTGGCAAAGCAGCCAGATGCTTTCAGCTGGAAGTATCCCTGATTCCCAGCCCAAACTAAGCCCCCAGCCTCTCTCAGCCATGCAGCCAGCTCTCCCCCCCCCCACCCCCCCAAAGCCATCCCTGCTGCAGCCAAGCAGGAGCATACTTGATGAAGAAGACACGTCCATCCCTGCAGACACCATAGGTCCACCTGCCAGGCAGGTCCAGCCAGTCGATGTCATCCCCCATGAGGACAAGCAGTGAAGGAGGAGGAGGAGGAGGAGAGGAGCTGAGGAGCAGAGCAACTCTGAGCTGTGTGAAGGGAAGAAGGACCAAGCAACTCCTGCTTGCCCCAGGAGCACACACACACACACACTTGCTCAGCTCAACCCCTTCCACCCAGCCTGTTTGCTGCAAATAAGTAAGGAGGGAGGGCAAGAAAAAGAACAACATTCCCAAGCAAACCCATCAAGTTAACCCCTTGGGTGCTGAGCTGCCTCCCTGCCTGTGAGCTGAGCTTCAGAGGGCATCCTCCCAGCACAGCTCTCCACAGCTTCCTCCACTGCCTACTCAGTGTAATTACAGTCAATTAACTCGGGCTGAGTAAGTCTGGAGTTGTTCCTTCCCTCTCGTGTTGGTTAGAAAGCCTGTCAGCCTCTTCTCCCCTCTCTGATCTGGCCCAGCCAAGCTGAAGCTCTATGTAGGGCACCCTGATGATTACCTGCCCAATGAGTATTTGCTCTCTGCTGCTTCTTAGCCCTCAATTAAAGGGTTGTTTTAGGGGAAAGGTTGGCTCTGGGAGGCACCTGGGAAGGAAGCAATCACCCTCCTGGCTCAGCTCCTTTGCAAAGGTACAGGGTGAGAGAGGTGGGAAGGAGAGGATGGAAGGGCTTGACCCTGCTGAGCTGCAGCCCAGTCCCCACCTCTGAGCACTTGCCTGCTGGGGTTTGGGGAAACCAGTTCACCCAAAACCTCAGGAAGACTCTGCCTAGAGTTCTTTGAACTAGTGAGGAAGAAAAACATGTCTGGTTAGTCCCAGCAAGGCCATCAGGAGAGCATCTGCTGGGACCCCAGCACAGTAGGGAGGGATGACACAGTCCTGGGTATCAGCTCCCCTGGGGAAGCTCCATTTTGAGGGAGAAATGCTTGGCATTCTCCATGAACCAAGCTCATGGTGCCAGGGATGTGGCTAGAGGATTGCACAGGAGAGGATTTAGCCCCAGGAGGGTCAGGATGCAGCTCTCCAGCATTGCCTTTTGGCTTGCAGCTTTGATGCCAAGATGCACCCTGAGATTGGGAAGGTCATGGCATGATCCTGAGGGATGCAGCAACATTTTGGCCAGCTTCTCTCTGCCTCCACAGCCACACAGGACCCAAACCATCAGCTTCATGCTGCTGGCCAAAGCCAGGAGCACATGAGCAGCTCAGTGTGCTGATGCTTCATCCCAGGGCAACTCCAATCCAGGTGGCTGTGGACAAAGGTGCCATGTTAAACTGTCTCCATCATGCTTAGTTTGGAGGGGGGAAACCCCCATAGCTAACCCTGGCCAAGAGCTAGGTCATGGCACGTGTTGGCTCAGGGTAGAAATAGCTTTACAAAGTCAAAGAGAGCAAGAGGTCTGTTCCTAAGCTGCTCTCTAATCCTGTTTTAGCACTGGGGGAGGCACCATGGGGATAAGAACAGGTCCTGCTGGGCAGCTTGCCTCTGGAGCTGCTCACACATTGGCTTCAGCCTCTAAGCCAAGGCATGGGGAAGCTTGTGGGGCATGTGGGGCAGTGAGCAGCTGCAGACAACTGCTCCCAAGACTCCTCTGAGCTCTCAAAACCAAGCCCAATAGCTTTCCATGAGCCAAAGGTGCAGAGAAGCAGAAGCAGATGAAGCCACTCTGCAGTGCCAGGGTTAGGAGCTCAACCAGGCATGGTCCTCACCTTCCATCCAGATCAGGGACTGCAGAGCTGTTCCCACACAGACCTTGAGGCTGTGGGGAATCAGGGTCCAGGCCAAAGAAGCTCATCTGGATCCAGAAAAATCTCCTTCTCCAGTAACCCCCAGGGGAGGATGCACTTTCCTGACCACACACATTCTCAGGGTTCTCCTCCCTGACCTCACTCCTCAGCCAGTGCCAGCAGAAAGGAGAAGGAGCTGCTGCAGCCCCAGGGCTAAAGAACTCTCAAGTTGTTGGAGGGTTTGCAGGACCTTCAGCCAAGAATCCTGAGCAGCTCCAGGCTCTCTCCTGCCAGGTAAATAAATCAGCTTTTAGTGCTTTCCACAAGAGACTTGGGTTCTTTGCCCCTACCTTAATCCAGTAGAAAATCCAAAGGGAAATACCAATGAGGCTTTTTTGGTTTAAAAGCCATTTCAAAGCTCTTTGCTCACAGCCACCCACCCAGGTGAGGGAGGAAAAGGAGAGCAAGCAGGCACTCACCAAGGTTTTCTCCATGAAACCACCTCCCCTCAGCTCTCCTGATGGTCCCAGGGAGGCTCCCACAGCATCAGGCACAACCTCCTCTGCCCTGTCTCCTTCCTTCAGCAGGGACATGGGGAAGCCATCAGTCTCCCATGAGCAGAAGCCCACCAGTGAGGGAATGGATTTGTGTTGGGATCAGGATGAAGAAGCAAAGCCAGCAGATTGTATTTAGTGTAGCAAGAAACAGCCTCAGCACATCAAGCACCTTCTGGAGACATCAGCAAGCCCAGGGCCACCAGGTCACCTTTGGGTGTGAGATGCTGGTTTGGGCAGGAGGATTTCACTTGCCAGTGTGCCAGGAGCATCCTAAAATCATGGGACATCACAAAACAGCCTCCTGTTCCCTCCCTGCAGCACATAGTGAGATCCCAGCAGGAATAACAGGCAAAGGGAGCAAAGCAGGTGGCAAAGGGCAGAGCTGCTGAGCCTAAGGGTGAGCCAGGCCAGCTCAGAGAACATGCTGCTCCTTGTCACCCAGCCCATTGTGGGTGAGCTGCCCTGTCAAGGGAAGCCAACAAAGGCTGTGAGGAAGTGTCCTGCAGGGAGCCCTGCTGGCTCAGCCCTTGGGAATGCCACAGAACTGGGTCTTTGTGCACACAGAGGGTTGGTGGTTGTACCTGCCCCAAGGTCACCTGGCCCGCCCTGATGGCAGCAAAGTGACACAGCACCTTCAGGCCACCACAGAGGGACATGAGGACAGCCACGCAACCAGAAGCCTCTTGGGCTAGGGGTGGTGAGTGCTGTGCTGCTCTACGGTTCTGGCACCATCTCCTGGACAAAAGCTTTCCCAGGAAGATAAAGCAGAATGCTACAGAGACTCAGCCAAGTGCTTCCACCAGCTCCATCCTCATGCTCCCTGAGATCTGTTCTGCCTCCTCCCCAGCTGTCAGCAGGCAATAGCCTGGCTCCAGAACTTCATGCTGTCACCTCTTCCCTTTACTCCACACATCACCCAGGCTGGGGACACAGTGGCCAGCACACCACTGTGCTTTCCAACTGCAGGACAGGCAGGAGCAACTTGCTCCCACTCAGAACACAAGAGCTCAGTGAGCACCTCAGGCAAAAGAGAGCCTGCTAAGCAAAACCAGCTAATTGCTTCTTATTCTTTATGTCTGGTTGTAAACTGCTTGTAATTTGATAGATGGTGCCAAAGAATTGCTGCTGCTGGGAGCACTGCTCCAAGTATCCTACTGGGCTGGGATGTTGGAGCCCAGAGCCCCAGGTTGGGAGCAGATGTTTAACAACTCTTTTCTCCCCAATTCACTAACACATTTACCACCAAAGCACAGCCACCCTGAGAGCTCCAAAGCCTTGTTACCATAGCTCCCAGCAGCCAGCATGGGAGGAGGCATGGAAAAATGCCAACCTCACATCCCTCCAGCTCTGGAAGTGAAAGCTTTGCAACCTGCTCCTGCTTCCCCCTGTGCCAGGAGCCTCACTTCACCTCAGCTCTGCCCTAAATTACCTCAGCAACCTGCAAGAACAAGCCCAAAAGCAGCAGCAGGGTGCTGGAGAAGGGGGAAAGGTGTTGAATCCAAAGGTTCCTGCTGGGTCTTTGTTTCTTCTGAGCACAAAGTCCCTGGGAGCAAATCCCAGCTGGAAGCAGCTCTGTGCATGCCAAAGGGCTGCAGTTCAGCAGCTCTGTTCCCTTGCTGAGATGCTTCCTGGGCTCTGGGGGATAGGGAAGGAAGCTGGCTGGCTTTTCCCACGGGACAAGGAGCAACTAGACAATGTCCCCAACTACCACACCTACAAGCTTTTTAATGCTTCCAGGGATGGAGACTCCAGTACCTACCTCCCTGGGCAGCCTGGGAACCCTCTGAGGAAAGAAACTTCCTGCTATCCAATCTGAACCTCCCCTGATGCAACTTGAAGCCATTTCCTCTTGTGCTATCACTTGTTCCATGGGAGAAAAGACCAACCCCCACGAGGCTCCAACCTCCTTTCAGAGAGAGCTAAGGTCTTCCCTGAGCCTCCTCTCCACAGTAACCAACAACCCCAGCTCCCTCAGCTGCTCCTCAGCACACTTGTGCTCTAGATCCTTCCCCAGCTTCCTTGCCTTTCTCTGGACACACTCCAGCATCTCAATGTCCTTCTGGGAGTGAGGAACCTAAAACTGAACCCAGGATTCAAGATGTGGCCTCATCCAGGAGGACAATCCCTGCCACACTAGAGCTGCTCCATGGCAGGATGCTGTTGGCCTTCTTGGCCACTCAGTCACCCTGCTGGCTCATTTCAGTGGCAAAGCTGGAGCATGGAGAGGGGCATTGTGACCCACATGCAATCCCAAAGGAGTATCCAATATGCTCCAACAAACAACTTTGTACTGCTAACAGCCTTCCCATGAGGAGCAGCAGGACTTCATCCCCTCTAGCCTGACAGCTTTCACCAGACATCATCTCCTCCCCATCACCACCCTGAACTAAAGCTTGCAGTTATCCAACTTACAACCCATGAGGGAAGAGGGAAGAGCAGTCAACTCTCCCTGGAGCTGCAAACACCTTGTGACTCAAGGTATCTCTGCCTTCTCCTCCTGCCACTTACAGAAGAAACTTGCTTTTGTGGGAGTAGAGCAGCTCCACAGCACTATTAATGTGCAAATGGCACTGGAGTAGACTCTCAGGAGTGACTGCAAACATCACACATGATTTACTCCCCATGAGCTTTGCTGACAAACAAGTTCTTTACTCCTGTGGAGAAGATCAAGCTAGCAGAGCAAGAATGATTCCACTCCAAGGCAAAGAACTTGTCAACTCCACTCCACCTGCAGCTCAAAGAAAAGAAATCCTAGCAGGATTGTTGCATTCCAGATGGCATCTGGATGTGCTGCCAGACAGAGAGAAAGCTTTCATTAGGCACAAACTGCACTTCTTTTAGCTTCCTCACTGAACAAAGAGAAATCCAAGAAACCCAAGTGGTGCTTCTCCAGCTCCCTGAAAGGAAAACCATTTGGCATTATCTTGCAAATATCTTTATTACAATGGACAGATTAGTTCTGAATAGTATTATGTACAGAAATAGAACTTTTAGATATAAAAACCCAACCAACTGGACACAAATCAATTCAAAGCTGTAGAAAGCCAATGCTGGAGCTTTGCTAACTTCCTCTAAATGATACAAAAATAAAATCTGAGCATTCCAGTTTTGATTTAAAGTCCAACAAGTGTTCTTGTTCCCTCTCCTCACTCACTCACTCACACTTGTACACATCCTGCAGGATCACTTGAAGCTATGTTTTAAGAGGAAAATGGTGCCACTCAGCTTTAGCTTTTCAGATGATGCTTATGGTGGATGAAGTTTAGTGTTCATTTTCCTATCCACTTATACTTGGCAAACATGAGGATGGAAAAGGGGAAAAGCTGACTCAAGCAGGTAGATTTCAGTGTTAGAACACACTGGGTGTGTTCACACATTGAAGGTTGGAAAACAAGCAAATAAACTTATTTCTCTAGTGTCAGAAGAACTTTGGGAGTAGCAGGTTTGAATGTGGTCTCAATGCAATTAATCAGTTGTGGTCATTTCCAGCTGCAGCCTTTGTGCAAAGAGAGGATCAGCATTTGCAGCTGCTAATTCCCATCACTCCCAAGCTTTGACAAGCACCAGGAAACCAAGGGCAGAGTAAGTCCAGAGTAACTGAGGTACCAACAAGGTCTCCCAAGATCAAAGTCATGGAGAAGTGACCACAGTCTGGATGTTTTACTAAGGAAAAAATGGTGTTCAGAGCTTTTATCAGTCACATTTGGACCAGGAATCAATGAATCTTCTAGTGTAATTCTACATTTATCATCCCACTTTTGCTAAAGAGGAAAGCAGACTGTTATCCAATATAATAGAGGAAAAAATGAACTCCTAGGAATGAGAAGTTATTTCAAAGGATTGGAAAGCATAACTAGAATTCATTTCACAAGGAAAATGCTCTTTTGGAGAAAAGCACCACCTCCTAACCTGCTTGGGTAACAGCTACTGAAACAACAACTACTGAAACAACAACTACAACCTAGCAACATAAATAAGGAGTCTTTTCCTTCCACTGTGGACCTTGACTTTCAGACCTCAGATGTGAAATGTTCTTTTGGTACCAGATGAACAGAAAAGTGCAGACACAGAGGTATTAATACTGGTTTTTTGGTGAAGAACACAGCAATCTTTAACCTTAAAGAGTTCCATAAGCTCAAGATAATTCTCCTTACAAGCACATCCTGAATACAGGAAAGAAGAATAATTCTCCACTTCATTGCCCTGAAAGCAAAGAGCTTTGGTGCACAAGCAGCCAAAAACCCTTTGGAATAGTAGTGGGGTAAAGGGATTACTTAAATAAGGGCAAACCAAAGGGTCTGTAGTGCACCAGAGCTCTCCCTGAAGCCCCAGTGTGCAGGACTAAACAGACAACAAAGCATTGCATAAACACTCAACCACCAGATTCCATGCCAAAGTGAGCTCTTGGAAGGAAGGAATAAACTCTCTTGCTTTGCACAGTTAACATTATGATCAACCAACAATCTGAGACTTTTGTACAAGTTAGAGGAAATGGAGACCCATGAGAAAGAAGCACATCCTTCTAGAGACTTTAAATCAAAACTGCAATAACTAGGTTCTGAGACCCATAAATATTTCCTTCAAAATAGGTTTTACTTTTTCAAAGTGCAAAAAATCCAACTTAAGAAGTCACCACTTCTCCACAGAGGGCAGACAAGGCATTTTTGGAATGGATTTAACCTAAAGCAGTCCATTTCTCAAGTGTTACTTCAAAAGGAATGCAATTATACCATCCTTACACCCTTGCTGATACTCAAAAAGATTTCATCTGGCTACCAAAATGAAACACACAGGTATTATTTGTTAGCTGAATATCACATTGGGAAAGAAGTGCTCCAATTCCACTGCTCTCTCCCCATTTCAGAAGAGCACATGCAGCTGCCACTTGTTGGTATGGAGGTGTTTGTGAGTGCTCAGGGTCACAACTACCCCAGGTCTTTTTAAGGTGCTAGAAGA
>VWZO01019913.1:7572-25228 GCA_013396975.1 Bucco capensis | reverse complement strand
AGGAGGAGAAGGGGGAAGAGGAGAATGAAGAAGAGGAGGAGAAAGGAGGATGAGGAGGAGAAAGGAGGAGAAGGGGGAAGAGGAGAATGAAGAAGAGGAGGAGAAAGGAGGAAGAGGAGGAAGATAGTGTGGTTGGACCAGGACCCCCTTGCCCCCACCATGGCCAGGGTGCTGCCTTACTGCTGGTCCCATATGATGAGGTGGAAGAGGTATTTGTAGACGTGGGCCTTCCTGGTGAGCAGGGGGCTGCACAGCTCCTTGCCACCATGGCTGAGGGAGCAGGAGAGGTAGAAATCTTCATAGCTGCGTGAGAAACAAAAGGAGCCATGAGCCAGGCTTGTGGGGGGAGGCTTTGCCTGGTACTTGGGGGGTTCACACCCCACGCTGGGCCAAACACTGCAGTAACAGCATGGAGAGGATGGAGATACTGATCCATTGCATCTTCCCTGGGCTGAGCTTGGGATCAAGAGCTGCCTGAAGGAGGGGCCACAGAGCCCAGAGCCCCCATCCCCATATGCCACAGCACATACCATCACACGGAGAGGCTGTCAGGGGGGAGGGAGGGGACCCTGCCATGTGGCAGGTGCCGAGCGACAATCCAGGGAGGCCTGTGGGGCTCTGGAGGTCAGGGGATGCTGGCATTTCCCAGGCTAGCTGCTTTGTTCCGAGCCAGTCACCAAGGGGAATCCATTAAGGGCAGGACAAAGGCGAGGGGTCCCCGGTGGGGACGCTGACTCGCACGCTCTCCTGGCAGTGGGCTCCCCACCCCCTGCCAGCAACGACCCCCCCAGCCCTCCCCAAGAGGCTATGGGGGCACAGAGGCACCTAACAAAGGAGCAAGCAGGCTGCTGCTGCTTCGGGGTGGGGGGTGAGGGCAGTGTGGCCCTGCTGCATCAGAGCCATCTGTCACATCCCCCCGGGAAGATGATGGGGAGTGATGCTGCAGCCCCAGGGATTTGTGGGGTTGGGATGGGAGAGGCTGGGAGAGTGTGTCCTGCTGGTGCATTCCTCACCAGCATCCTCATCAGAGAATCACAGACTGGTTTAGGGTTGGAAGGGATCTTAATAGATCATCTCTTTCCAACTCCCCTACAGGCAGCAGGGACATCTGCAACTAGAGCAGGATGCTCACAGCCCTAAACAACCTGAGCTGGGATGGATCCAGGGATGGGACATCTCCCACCTCTCTGGGCAACTGTGATGCTTGGTTTTTGGGCTCACTGTAAGCACATGCTGGCAGCTTACATCCAGCTTTTCAGCCACCAGTTCCCCCAAGTCCTCTGCAGGGCTGCTCTCATATATTCCTGCTCTTTAGAAGGCTTGGTCCAGGGCAGCTCTTAATCACAGTATCACAGTATCCCAGAATGTTAGGGGTTGGAAGGGCCCTAGAAAGATCATCTAGTGCAACCCCCCTGCCAGAGCAGGAGCACCTAGAGCAGCTCACACAGCAATGTGTCCAGGCAGCTCTGCAATGGCTCCAGACAAGGAGACTCCACAGCCTCCTGGGCAGCCTGGGCCAGTGCTCTGGCACCTGCACTGCAAACAAGTTTCTCCTCAGCTTAATACTAAACCTCCTGTGCTCCAACTTGCTCCCATTCCCTCTTGTCCTACCATTGGATGCCATGGAGCAGAGCCTGGCTCTCTCCTCCTCACACTCACCCTTCCCATATTTCTAAGCATTGCTGAGGTCTCTTCTCAGTCTCCTCTTGTCCAGGCTGAAGAGACCCAGCTCTCTCAGCCTGTCCTCCTAGGGCACATGCTCCACTCCTTTAATAAAGTGATTTTAATGATCTTAAGCCACACTTAATGAATATCTGGCTCAGAGACACACTCCTCAACCAGCCAGGGTGCTAAAGCTGGGTCTGAGCCCCAGGATGAGCAGGCAGAGGCTGAGTGAGGTGCAGCAGCTTGCCCTTACCTGGCAGCCCAGGTGATGGGGATGCGGTGGGTGGCATAGATGGTGAAGGAGAGTGGGCAGGAGAGCAGGCGAGCCTCCTGCACCACCCCCTGCTCCCTGCTCCCAGGAACCACTGTCTGGAAGTCAGCATTGAAGGTGCTACAGTAGAGCTCCACCAGGTTGAGGATGGCAGCTGTCAGGCTCTCCACGATGCTCTCTGAAAGAGAGGTGGCAGAAGGGTGAAAAAGGAGGGGGCTGCCAGCCCTCTTGCTCCCCACAAGGTCCCTCTGGGCTGGGGTTGGGATGTTGGAGAGACCTCAGGGCTGGAGCATGGATAGGTATCCCCTGGGACTAAATGGGTGAGAGGGAGAATTTCAGGCTTCCTATTTTGCTGAGTTCATGGGGAGGTACAACAGCCTTTGCCTCCAGAAACCCTCTCTTCTTAACATTGTTTTTTTGGCCTTAATAATTGAGGGGGAGGGGTTTGAAGATGAAAAGCACTAAGAACTTAAGCCCAGAAGGGGAGGAGGAGGAGAAGAACAGAAATACCTCGATTTTCCCTCTTGGCCAGAACATTTGGATCCTGTTGAGGAAAGAAAAAAAGAAGAAACCACAAGAGTAACATCAGGCTGAGCCCTGAGCTGCTAGTGGGGAGCAGCTTGCCAAGCTGCTTTATGTAACCAGCCCCAGCTCCTTGGCTGCTGGAGCAGCTGCTGCTCCCAGCTATTGAGGAATTTTCCACGTGGTATGGCAGGAGGAAGGAGGGAAAAGAAGCCTGATGTGAAAATGTGCTTCCCCTGTGCCCCTGGGGGGCTAAGCCTCTTCCCCCACTAGCCCTGCAGCTCCTCACTTACCTTCTGGATCTTGGGCTGCATGCGGGAGGGGCAGGGAGGCATCTGGTTGAGAGCTGCTGTGATCTCCTGGGACTCCACAGCAGCCAGGGCATTGCAGATAGCCATCACTGACTGGATCACCCGTTCTGCCTTCAGGGGCACATCTCCCTGCAGGGCAGAGGAGGCTGAAATGGGACCCCTGGGTAGCAGAGAAGGCAGGGGCTGCTCCCCACAGCTCACATACACCATGCGTGGGGAGCTGCACCAGCTTGTGCCTCTGTTTCCTCTACTTTCCACACCTTTCCCCTTCTTTAATGGATCCTTAAGAGCACCACAACAAAGAGAATCATTGAGTAGAATGCAACAACCCCATCCTTCAGCAACAGGTGCCTGGAGATGGCCAAGGAGCATCTCCTTCTCTGGAGACATTCCAGAGCTGCCTGGACACATTGCTGTGTGAGGTGATCCTGCTCTGCCAGGGGAGTTGCACTAGATGATCTTTCTAGGTCCCTTCCAACCCCTGACATACTGTGATCTGCAGGCTTTGGGCTGCCCAGTGTTGGAGCATGCACTGGAGCAAGGCTCCAAGCTGCAGCTGTGACTCATGGGTGGGAGAAGGACTGAGAACCTTCCCTTGCTAAGCATGGGTATGAGTTGATGATGCTGAAGAAGCCTTAGATGAGGAACAGCTTCATAGAATGGTTTGGCCTGGAAGAGACCTTTCAAGGTCACTCATTCAGTGAGAAGGGCCATCTTCAACTAGATCAGGTTGCTCAAAGCTCCATCCAAAGGGCAAAGAATCTACAGGCAGTGAGGCAAGGTAACCCCCAAAATGCTCCCTCCATCCCTAGCACTCACCTCAGCTGCCAGGAAAGCATCTACCTCATTGTGGAAGGTGTCAAAGAGGAGACTCAGGGCCTGCCTGGGGAGGGAACAGAGAGCAGAGCTCAGCCCCACAGCCAGGCAGGCACCCAGCATGAGGAGGCACAGTGCTGCTGTGTCCCCTCTACCTGCTGATGGTCTGTTTGATGGGTCTCTCCTGCAGGTGGATGTAGTGGTTGAGGGTGGAGGGACTCTGGTCATCATTTGCCTGGAGATGGAGAGATGTTGTGCTGTAGCTCAGGCACGTTCAGGTGCTGTGGCAGGAGGGGAGGATGGCACAGGCAGCCCCAGAGGAGCCCTGCAGCCCAGCACTCACCGTGCGGGCCAGCTCGCTGCGCACTGCCTTCCTCCTCAGCAGCTGCAGCCGGATATCCATCTCAAACTTCCTGCAGTGCTGGATGTACTCATGGCTGCCCAGGGCATGCTTGCTGCAGGGACACAGAGCAANTTGGAGCACAGGAGGTTTAGTATTAACACGAGGAGCAACTTCTTTCCAATGAGGGTAGCACTGGCCCAGGCTGCCCAGGAGCCTGTGGAGTCTCCTTGTCTGGAGCCATTGCAGAGCTGCCTGGACACATTGCTGTGTGAGCTGGTCTAGGTGCTCCTGCTCTGGCAGGGGGGTTGCACTAGATGATCTTTCTAGGTCTCTTCCAACCCCTAACATTCTGTGATTCTACGAAATGCTGAGCCTTTAGCCCTTCTCCATCCCATATGATGCCCCCAAAATCCAACCCAACACCCTGCAAGCCAGGCTGGGGCTTGGCCACAGTTGCCTCACCTGTAAACGGATGTTGGTGGCACTGGGTTGTTCATGCTAGGAAAGCCAAAGAATTGTGCTAGGAAACCTGAAGAATAAGCTATTGTTTTCCCTCTTTCCCCTACACCCTCCGAAAAAGCTGTGTGTGACCCAACTGGCAGGATGGAGCCAGGAGTGGGTGAGGAGGAACCAGGACCTGCCCACTATTGTGTGGGAAGCAGAGTGTGCAGCTGAGAAGCCCCAGGATGCTCCAGCTGACAGCAGGACCAGCAAGGCTCAGAGCAGGGAGTGACAATCTGGTCCCACCATGGCCACCAGCAGCATGGGAAGTCCTTCCCCAGAGTGGCATCTGCACAACTTGCCATCCAGACCTATTGCCTTTGCTGGCTGTGGGGGAGAAGGAGCCAATGCAGCTCAGCAGAGCCGTGGGCATGGTGCCCAAGGGGTGAGGGAGGCTCCAGGCAGGATGGAGCTGCAATGGCAGGATGTGCCAGGGGCTGGCCAGTTGGGAGAGGCACCCTCAGGGGCTCCCAGAGCTATAGGGGATGGGGACACAGAGCCAGGACAGGGAAGAGATGGTAGGGAATCATCCTGCACATCCCTGCCTGCTCCTGCCTCCCTCCCCAGTGCCTTGCAAAAGCAAAGAGGCAGCAAGTGACAGCAGCTCAGGCTGCCTTGCAGAGCTCAAGGGCTTGAGTGGCTCCACAGAGAGGGTTTTGGCACTTTCAGCACCTCCTCTGCCATGGGAAGACGTGGAAAGAAAAGACTGGTGACAAAAGGGCTTTATGTCCCAGAGCTTTCTCAAAGCTGCTTTGAGGGCCCTGGGAGATACAGCTCCCAGGGAAACTCTCACTGGGCACTATCCCTGCTCCATGGCCAGGATGCTGTTCCCTGCCAAAAAAAAACCCCAAAAGCAGGAGGTTCATCCCTTTGGGAAATGAGCTGCTTGGCAATAAGTCCTTTGGGTGGCTGTGCCAGGTAAGCAGGAGCAGCTCCTGGGATCTGCTCCCCCTCCACTCAGGTGCTGGGCAGGCTGAGCAATTCCCAGCTGCCCCTTTAGGGCCTAAAGCAGCAGCTCCTGGAAGCCATGGCAAAACTCCTGCAGATTTCCCATGGCAGGGCCAGCTCCAAGGCAGCTCTCCAGCACTGGGAGCTGGCTCACTGCTCCCAGCTGCCAGGAATGACAGAGTGTGTGTGCCTCTGCATGCATGGCTGCTGCACCTTCCTCTGCACAGAGCCCCAAATCCCTCATGGAAACCTGCAGGAAAGGCAGCAAGGATCTGTGCAGGTCTCAGTCCTCACTGCAGCCCTGATGTTCCCATATCCCCCCCACTCATTTCTCCCTCAACACACATAATCATGGAATCATTTCGGTTGGAAGAGACCTTGAAGATCATCAAGTCTAATTGTTAACCCAACACTGCCAGGTCACCATTAAACCATGGCCCTCAGCACCACATCTCCATGGCTTTTCAATCCCTCCAGGGATGGGAACTCTACCACTGCCCTGTTCCAGAGCCTGACAACCCTTTTGGGGAAGAAATTGTTCCTAATATCCAACCTAAACCTCCCCTGCTGCAACTTGAGGCCATTTCCTCTTGTTCTCTCACTAACACATCCCTTTTCCACCTTTTCCTGCAGGCTGGGGGAAGCCAGGCTCCATCACTCTGCTCAATGACACAGTTGTTATTAATACTCTTCCAAAGAGCTTTTTTGGCAGCTCCCTGGCTTTCAGGCCTTTCTCCAGGAGTGTGGGGGTTAGTGTGATGGATACCCTGCCATGATGCTCCCAACATGCTGCTTTTGGCAAGAGCAGATCAAGAGGCAGGAAATGTACAGTACTCCACCTGGAGTACAAAACTGTGTCCAGTTTTGGAGATCCCAGCCCAGGAAGGATATAGATATGCTGGAAGGTGTCCAGAGAAGGGCCAGGAGGATGCTCAGAGGCTGGAGCACCTCTCCTATGAGGACAGGCTGAGAGAGTTGGGATTATTCAGTCTGGAGAAGAGAAGGCTCCCAGGAGACCTTCTTGTGGCATTCCAGGATCAGCAGAGGCTACAAGAGAGCTGGGGAAGGACTTGTTAGGATGTCAGGCAGTGCTAGGACTAGGGGAATAGATCCAAACTAGAGGAGGGGAGATTAGGTTGGCTGTTAGGCAGAAGTTGTTCCCCAGGAGGGTGCTGAGCCACTGTGCCAGGTTGCCCAGAGAGGTGTTGGCAGCCCCAGCCCTGGCAGTTTTGGGGCTGGGAGCAAGCTGCTCTAGTGCCAGCTGTCCCTGCCCATGGCAGAGGGGTTGGAGCTAGAGAAGCTTTAAGGTCCCTTCCAACCCTGACAATTCTCTGATTCTCTGAAACAAGAGTGGAGAAGCTCCACTGTGCATGCTGGGCTCAGCCCCAGCCATCCCCATCCCAGCCATCCCCAGCCATGCATGGGGTGAGCATGGTTGAGTGTGAGAGCTGCAGCGTGCCTGCCTGGCTTGTGTCACCTCCCCACAGCACCATACTCACTTCTGCAGGAACTCCTCTAAGCCACAGATCTTGAGCACAAAGTCCTCGAGGTCGATGGTGTGCAGCTCGTCGTGTGTGTAGCACAGGGCCTGGTAAATCAGCAGGTCCACAGTGGAGGAGCCTGCAGGGAGAAGCAGCAGACAATCAGCAAGGTTGATTGAGTTCAACTGTTATCCTAACACCCCCAGGCTCACTCCACCACATCCCCAAGAGCCACATCTACACAGTTTTGAACCCCTGCAGGGATGGTGACTCCAGCACTGTCCTAGGAAGCAAGGGAACCAATGCCTAACCACTCTTTCAGGGGAGAAATTGTTCCTAATATCCAAGCTAAACCTCCCTTAACACAACTTGAGGCTGTTTCCTCTTGTCCTATTGTTTATTAGCTGGGAGCAAAGCCCACATCTCACTCCAGCCTCCTTTCAGAGAGTGAGAAGGTCTCCCCTCAGCCTCCTTTTCTCCAAGCCAAACAACCCAGTTCCCTCAGCTGCTCCTCACAACACTTGTGCTCTAGACCCTTCACCTTTATTGTCTTTCTCTGGACACACTCCAGCACCTCAATGTCCTTCTTGGAGTGAGGGACCCAAAACTGAAGGTGCAGCCTCCCCAGTGCCCAATCCAGAGGACAATCCCAACCACACTGTTTCTGCATCAAGCCAGGATGCTGTTGGCTTTCTTGGGAACACCGTTGGTTCCTATTACTCTCCCAGGTTCTTTTCCACTGGCCAGCTCTTCCCCAAGAAGCAGAGCCCTGAGCTCTGGGGATGGTGAGACCCCTCAGAGCCTTCAGCCAGCATTTCCTGGGGTATCCCTGGATTGCTGCAAGCAGGGACAGGCTGCACAGACACTTACAGTCACAGGTGAAGGTGAGGGGCTCCCGCAGGCTGTCACACACCACTGTCACCTTCAGGCTGACACCATGGCCCAGCTGCTCAGGGCTGAGGTTGACAGAACTCCACACCAAGCCAGTGAGGGAATAGTCCTTGGTGCTGTAGCCAGATCGTAGCCTGCAGAGGCAGGGACAGCTCAGGGACACTGCTCTGCTTTGGGGTTTGTCCCACACCCCCAAAACCCAATGATTTTGGGGCATTTAGAATCATAGAATCCTAGAATCCTAGCATGGTTTGGGTTGGAAGGGACCTCTGGAGCTCATCTAGTCCAACCCCCCTGCAGTGGCCAGGGACATCCCCAACTAGAGCAGCTTGCCCAGAGCCCTGGCAAGCCTCACCTGCAATGCCTCCAGGGATGGCAACTCAACCACCTCCCTGGGCAACCTGGGCCAGTGTTCCACCACCCTCGTGGGGAGCAACTTCTTTCTAATAGCCACTCTAAATCTACTCTTCTCCAATTTAAAACCATTGCCCCTTGTCCTTTCCCTCCAGGCCTTTGCAAACAGGCCCTCAGCAGCCTTCTTGTCAGTTCCCTTTTGGTCCTGGAAAGTCACTAGTAGTTCCCCTGAAGCCTTCTCTTCTCCAGGCTGAACAATCCCAGCTCCCTCAGCCTGTCCTCAGAGCAGAGGTGTTCCAGCCCCTGAGCATTCCCATGGCCTCCTCTGGCCCATCATTTAGCTGCGGGATGCCCCAGCCCCAGGCAGGTACTCACACATCCAGCATGTGGCAGAAAGCAGCCACCTCCTCATCGCGCTCCTCGGAGACCTCAAAGAGCTCATAGCCATTGGCGAAGGAGTGGGGCCTGGGAGCAACCTAGAGGGGAGAGCAGGAGCTCAGCAGCAGGCTGCACCTTCCCCAGGGCTCCAGCCCATGGCACAGGCTCTGGCNACCTGCTGCATCAGCTCCATGTCCTTTCTGTGTTGAGGGCTCCAGAGCTGGACACAGTATTCCAGAGGAGGTCTCAGCAGAGCAAAGTCACTCTCTCCTTTCTATACTCCCAAATCACACTCCTAAAGAAGCCTCCAGCAGTTCTACCACTTGTGCCCAAGCTATCAGCTCTCACTCTGAGCTTCTCTCCTTGTCTTTTTCCATGGCAAACATCCCACAGGTGTGTTTGGATTACTGCCAGAGATGTATCAAGATTAATGACACAGCCAAGTGATGAAACCCATGGACACATTTTCAAAGATTTAACTTGCATTCAGAAACAGGCCTGGAAAGAAAAATGGCACTAGCTGGAAAAGGTTTGCACTGAGAGCTTTTGCTCAGCTCAGTGTTGTAGTGACTTGGTGGAAAGGCAGCTCTGGAGGGGGGGGGGTACATGGGCCAATACAGGAGAGGTTTGGGCCAGCTGGGTGCCAGCCACAGGATGCATTCCCCATGCCTGCATTAGCACCTTCCCCATGGCTGGGAGAAGGGAAAGCTGAGCTCACACTGCCACCAGCCTCCTCCCCACAGAAGTGGTCACTTCCAGCCTCTTTCCAAAAGCCCCAGCAAAGAGATTCCCCAGTGAGATGAGGGATGGGCAGAGATGAACTCAAGGATGCTGTGGGATAAGCAAAGGACTGTTTCCAGGCAGAGCCAGCACCACATGCAGCTCTCCAAGGCAGGCAGCATCCCTGTGCCAGGCTCCCCCCCCTCCTCTCCTGTGGGGGTCCCCAGGCCTCTTTGGCAGAGAACAATGGCCCCATTGTCAGAGCAATTAACCCAGCCAACAGCTAAGGGGAGGCAGAGAAAGGCAGAGAACACAGCAGCCGCTAAAGACAATTTTAATGCTCTTTTATAATCAGATTCTGGCACTAAGAAAACCAAGAGTGACTTAGGTAGCCCCTGCCAGCAGTCCCCAGCTGCATCCATGGCTCCCTGGGGAGGGGAGGACCCCACAAGGAAGGAGATTGCTCCTGTTATTTATCTTCTCCTCTTGTTAGAGGTGGGATGAGCTACACCAGAGCTAGGATAAGGGAGCTGCTAGCCCCAGGAAAGAGAGCAGCACCAGGAGCTCCCCTAATGCCTCCACAGGCAGAAGGGAGGTATCCCACTCACTGCTAGACAGAGGGAAGAAGGGAGCTGGGATGGGAAAGGATATTATGAGCTGAACAGGAAAGCGATTGCCTGGCTCTTGGGAGGAGACTCCCAGCTCTTTCCGGAGGATCTGGTGACATTTCAGGAGCTGGCAGGACACAAACTCATTGCAAAGCACCTGCAGCACAGCCTCTGGAGACACTGCATGCTTCCAGGGGCTGGCCACTGGGCTTTGGCTGCAGGCTCTGGGCACTCAGATGGCAGCACATAGAGCATCTCTCCTGCTTGGTGACAGTGCAATGGTGACCAGCTGGGATTTGCCCTTCTACTTGGCTTTCCAGTCCTAGTTCCCCCACCCCAGAGGGTTTTGGCCATGGTTGCAGGATCCTATACCCCTTGGGGAGCTGTGCAATCTGGAAAGGTCTTATTAACCCCCAGGGATGGTGTCTCAACACACAGATACCTCCAACTATGATGCACAAACAAGACTCTGAAGAGCCTCAGCGACGAGACAAAGAAAACCAACCTAGAGTGAAGGAAACACAGCAAAACCACAGGCACCTGTTTGCATCCCTGGGCTGGCTTCCCAGCTCTCCCCAGCTCCATCCCAGCCCCACTTCCAAGGCAAGGAAAGAGAAGACTCTTACTGGGTCGACGGAGATCCTGCGGTTCTTGTTGGGTGCCAGATTCTTCCGATTGCCGAAGCGGGAGACGTACGTCCGTGGGGGGACCTGGGGGGGCATGGTCTTGCTCCGTGCCACTGGCTTGCCACTGGATTCCTTCTCAAAGATGCTCCTGCCTTCCTTCCAGCCACGGGCAGCTTCCCGCAGCACCTCTGACTCGTAGGTGGCCTTGAGGTTGAGGCAGGTGATGGGGTCATTGATGCTGCCGTAGGGATCCTCCTCAGAGATGCGGCGGCCAAGCAGCTTGCCGTGAGCCCGCTCGTGGGCTGCTGAGAACATGTTGATGTCCCTGGGCTGGGGGCCTTTGGAGGATGGAGGGGATCCTTTCCCCAAGAGCTGGCTTCCCTCAGGAGAGCTCCAGAGAGGGTGCCGGGGAGGAAGTGGGGGAGGAGAGAGCTTTTTGGGGGAGCTGCCCCCACCGTCATGAGGTGAGGTGCCATTGAGGGGCTCCCCAAAGAAGTCCCCTCCTGACCCTTCAAAGATGTAGAGGTAGTCTCCAGCCAGTGGTCCCTTCAACCAAGGTTGGGGGTCTGGCCTGGGGGGGCTGGGGCTAGGAGGGGGTCCAGGCACAGGAGGACCCTCAGGCACCACTGAGACATTGTAGCTGAGCGTGGGGTCCGAGCCGGAGAGGCCCCGAGCTGCTTTGATGCTGGCACAGCCATTCCTGTCAGCAGGCTCATCCCAGGAGATGAGAGGCTGCTCTTCCTGCTGCTTGGCCCTGGTCTCCTCCTTGTCCTGCCGCAGGCGGGAGAGAGCATCATACTCCATCTGCAAGGCCTCAGCCAGAGCCAGCTCCTTACGGCTGATGCCCACCGACTCCAGGGACTGCCAGTGCTCCCCATTGCCACGCGTGGAGGACATCTCTCCAGGGATCAGCACCTCTTCCTTCCCAAGCTCAGGGGTCAGGAGAAAGGCATGCTGCACCGCCAGCCAGCTGAGGGGGAGAGGAAAAGCAAGGGTTAAGAGCTGGCCAGGCTGTGATAAGGAAGGTTGGCTAAGGAAGGCCAAGCTGGCAGTGCTGGTGGTCCAGCCCTTCCTCTCTCTGATGACCAAAAGGAAATGTTGAGGGTTAAATAAAGCTTTGGCTGCTGCACACCCACCCCAAGAGCCCACAGCCACCAGTCAGGCAGTGCAGGCAGCAGCTGCTGCTGGGGCTATTGCTGGAGCTCAATGTATTTCCCCCAGGACAAAATAAGCTCCACAAGAGGGGAGGGCAATGGGCCCAGTGCCTGCAGCTGGGGCTGACTCAACCTGCAACCCTGCTGCTGTGGGGAGTCTGCCCCAGCAAAGGCTTTGCAGTGGTGCCCACGCTCTGGTGCCATGGGTAGGACATGGTTCTGAGCCCCTGCTGATAGTCTCAGAAATAAGACAGTCTCTACCAAGCAAAAGTAGAGCTTTGTGAAGCAGGAAGGAAAAGAGGAGAGAGAAGAGATGAGATGGGGTGCTGCCCAGCAGCATGCTGCTCTCTCCCCATCTGAAAGCCATAGCATCCCACCCCTAAACCTCATTTCAGCAGAGGGAACTACTCATGGATTGGGACAGCTGGGAGCTGCTCACCAGATCCTGCTGCTATTCCCCAGCAGCAACCAGCCCAGGCTGCTTCAGCAAGCATGAAACAGGGCCCAGGGAAGAGCACATGGACACCACACTCAGCTCTAATACCCCCAGCTCCCTCCAGTAGATCCCCCAGGTCCCTCCAAGACTCTGCACAGTCTCTCTCATTCAGCTGCACGATGGAGAGGCCAAAAATCCAGACTGGAAATGCTCCCTGGCCCCATACCAAATCCCTTGGAGGCTGATGACCACAGAAGGGGCTCTGCTCTCCCCCGGGAAGGATGTTTCACCTCCTCTTCCCTTCCTAGCAAAATAAATAACCAAGTGGAGCAAGCCCAAAGCCTCTGGAGATGGTCAGCACTTGAAATCTCTGGAGCCAAGAGGCAGTTGAGTGTTTTCAGGCTCTGCTCAGGGCTGAGCCTCAGCACAGGGAGGACAGGAGACCTCCACTGTCCCCCAGGGCTCTGCTCTGCTCCACAAAATGCTCTGGTGGATGCTCTGATTTAGGGCAAAAGGCTGCAATTGCCCCTTCCCAGTGCCTGCAAGCTCGAAAGTGCTGCTAGGAGCTCTAAGCATCACTGAACTCAAGGACTGTCCTCTGGTGCCCGTGCTGGGGTGAATCTGCACTTGTGGGGCAGCAAAGCCCTCAAGCATGAAGTTTCTAGGGCCCTGACATACTGGGATACTGTGATACCCCATGGCACAGGGGAACCACCTCCAGCCTGGACTATGCCAGTGAGCACTCTCCTCCAGCACACAGCACCCACTGGAGCATCACTGTTGTCACCAAGCTGGTCCCACTGTCCCCTCACTATCAGCCACAGCAGCTTCCCCAGACACATCCTCCCCATCCTGAGCCCAGGACCAGATGGCTACCAAGTAGCCTGGCCCAGGTTTTCCCTGCTGCCAGCACATTCCCTGCAAGTGAGGTGGCTCTGACCCTCTCAGCAGCACAGGTCCCAGCCCCAGGCTGGCCAGAACCTCACTCAACCAGCTTTTTTCTGCTTTCTAGCTGGAAAAATGGCATTGTGGTGTAGAGGGACAGGCTGGCAATGTTCCCTTCTCCAGCATTTCAGTCCCTGCCAGGAGCTGTGGGCTTTTCTTGGAAAAATAGAAATCCCAAAAGCTGGCAGTGCTGAGCTTCTGGGAGCTGAACAAAGAAAAGCTGCTTTTAACCCAAAAGCAATAAAATCAAACTGACTTTTGTGGCTGACAAAGCCACAAACCCATTCTCATCTCCAAGAGAAGCATCTGCATCTTGCTGATGTTTTGAGTAGAGAAATACTCCTGCCTGCTGGAGCTCAGGCTCCAGAAAGGTCATGGAGCTGATGGAGCAGGTCCAGAGGAGGCCAGGAGAATAATCAGGGGCTGGAACACATCTCCTATGAGGACAGGCTGAGGGAGCTGGGATTGTGACATCAGGTGTGACATCCCTCAGGGGTGACATCCCTCAGGCACCACCACATCCCTCAGGTGTGACATCCCTTAGGAACCACCACATCCCTCAGGCACCACATCCTTTGTGTTAACCCAGCAGCAACTGTCCTGCTCTGCTCTGCATGGGGAAGAGATGTTTCCCCCAGTTGCATGAAGCCAACCTCCTCTCAGGGATGGCTCTCAACAATCATTGAGGCATGGAATGGTTTGGCTTGGAATGGACCTTAAAGATCATCTAGTTCCAACTAGATGCCATGAGACCAAAGGGCAGAAAAAGCAGCTCTAAAACCTCTTTTGGAGGTGGTGGCTCTTGGGGACAGCCTTCCTGCAGGGCTTTTGGGGTAGAGGATTCCTGGTGCTCCTGTCAGGCTCTCCCTATCCCAGCATTGGTGGGACAGGAAAGGACAATCCCAGAGGTTGGAAGGAGGGTGAGGAGAACTGGGGCAGGTTGATGGGGGGGTTTTGGTGGGGCTCAGCACTGCTTGCAGCCATCCTGGGCCCAGCACAACAGCTGAGCAGCACCTGCTCAGCTCAGGGAGGGATGAGGGAAGCAGAGCAGAAAATCATCCTGCAGCATCTCCTCATGCCCAGGGATGGGAGCCTGGGGCAGAGCTTCCATGGATGGGGGAGGCTCCCTCTGCTCTCTCCCTCCCTTCCCCCTTGCAGGCAGCTGCGTTGGGAGCAGCTAGGAATGTCCAAAGCATCTGGGAAGACATCAACCATCTGAGGGCCAGGAAGGAAAGCAAGGCCTGGAGGGGCAGCTCCCCGGGGTGTGGGAGCCAGGGATGGAGGTTATGCCTATCAGGGGAGACAATTCATCCCCATTTATAATGCAGCAAAGGGAGGAGCAGCCATGAGAAGGATAAAGCATCAGCTTTCACCTCTGGGGCTGTGGCTCCATCCATCCATCCAGCCTGCTGCATTCCCAACCATCCAGAACAGCCCCTGCCTGGCCAGAAGGATGGAGGGAGCTTCCCTGCCTTGGGGACATGGACTCCACTGTCATTGGGAGGTGACAAAGCTGCACTGGACCCTGGAGACTATCCTCTGGCAGCAAGGATGCTCCTACATCTGCAAGGCAGAGCCAGCTTCTCATCCCAAGCAGCTTCCCAGGGTCCCCACCAGCTCCAGCATCTCCCAGAACAGGCAACACCCAGTTCTCCATGCTCCAGAAGAAACTCTCTGGGCTCAGTTCTTCTCTTCCCTTTCAAACAAGGAGGGAAATGGAGCCTTTTAGGACCTGCCAGGCANCCTAGAAAGATCATCTAGTGCAACCCCCCTGCCAGAGCAGGAGCACCTAGACCAGCTCACACAGCAATGTGTCCAGGCAGCTCTGCAATGGCTCCAGACAAGGAGACTCCACAGGCTCCTGGGCAGCCTGGGCCAGTGCTCTGGCACCTGAACTGCAAACAAGTTTCTCCTCAGCTTAATACTAAACCTCCTGTGCTCCAACTTGCTCCCATTCCCTCTTGGCCTACCATTGGATGCCATGGAGCAGAGCCTGGCTCTCTCCTCCTCACACTCACCCTTCCCATATTTCTAAGCATTGCTGAGGTCTCCTCTCACTCTCCTCTTGTCCAGGCTGAAGAGACCTAGCTCTCTCAGCCTGTCCTCCTAGGGCACATGCTCCACTCCTTTCATGCTCTTGCTGGCCCTATGCTGGACTCTCTCCTGCTCAGACTTTCCAAATCACTCACCTTCTCTGCTCCAGCAGCCAGCAGCCAACCCCAGGGTCAGGTTTTGTGGGTGTTCAGTGTCCCAGAGGGATGCTGGTGCTCAGAATCTCCCCAGCAAGGCAGCTCTGGCACTCAGCTCCTATGCAAATCTCAGTTTCCTCTGTGGCAGGCTGAGTGATGGCACAGGCAGTACCTGCAGCCAGCTGCAGCCCAGCCTGCAGGCAGACAGGCAGCACACCCAGCTCAGCAAGCAGAGGCTGGAGCCCTGAATACACCCAGGAAAGCAATGCAGAGCACAGCATCTCTCTCCAGTGTTGCTGCTCCTCACTGCACCAGCACCTAGGGGAAGAGTCCTGCCTGCATAGCAGAGCTGGGATGGGCTGGCAAGTGACAGAGTGCTGCCCTCCCTGCTCTGCACCCTGCAGCCTAGAGCTCTGGCTGAGCACAGCNTATGAGGACAGGCTGAGGGAGCTGGGATTGTGACATCAGGTGTGACATCCCTCAGGGGTGACATCCCTCAGGCATCACCACATCCCTCAGGTGTGACATCCCTTAGGAACCACCACATCCCTCAGGCACCACATCCTTTGTGTTAACCCAGCAACAACTGTCCTGCTCTGCTCTGCATGGGGAAGAGATGTTTCCCCCAGTTGCATGAAGCCAACCTCCTCTCAGGGATGGCTCTCAACAATCATTGAGGCATGGAATGGTTTGGCTTGGAATGGACCTTAAAGATCATCTAGTTCCAACTAGATGCCATGAGACCAAAGGGCAGAAAAAGCAGCTCTAAAACCTCTTTTGGAGGTGGTGGCTCTTGGGGACAGCCTTCCTGCAGGGCTTTTGGGGTAGAGGATTCCTGGTGCTCCTGTCAGGCTCTCCCTATCCCAGCATTGGTGGGACAGGAAAGGACAATCCCAGAGGTTGGAAGGAGGGTGAGGAGAACTGGGGCAGGTTGATGGGGGGGTTTTGGTGGGGCTCAGCACTGCTTGCAGCCATCCTGGGCCCAGCACAACAGCTGAGCAGCACCTGCTCAGCTCAGGGAGGGATGAGGGAAGCAGAGCAGAAAATCATCCTGCAGCATCTCCTCATGCCCAGGGATGGGAGCCTGGGGCAGAGCTGCCATGGATGGGGGAGGCTCCCTCTGCTCTCTCCCTCCCTTCCCCCTTGCAGGCAGCTGCGTTGGGAGCAGCTAGGAATGTCCAAAGCATCTGGGAAGACATCAACCATCTGAGGGCCAGGAAGGAAAGCAAGGCCTGGAGGGGCAGCTCCCCGGGGTGTGGGAGCCAGGGATGGAGGTTATGCCTATCAGGGGAGACAATTCATCCCCATTTATAATGCAGCAAAGGGAGGAGCAGCCATGAGAAGGATAAAGCATCAGCTTTCACCTCTGGGGCTGTGGCTCCATCCATCCATCCAGCCTGCTGCATTCCCAACCATCCAGAACAGCCCCTGCCTGGCCAGAAGGATGGAGGGAGCTTCCCTGCCTTGGGGACATGGACTCCACTGTCATTGGGAGGTGACAAAGCTGCACTGGACCCTGGAGACTATCCTCTGGCAGCAAGGATGCTCCTACATCTGCAAGGCAGAGCCAGCTTCTCATCCCAAGCAGCTTCCCAGGGTCCCCACCAGCTCCAGCATCTCCCAGAACAGGCAACACCCAGTTCTCCATGCTCCAGAAGAAACTCTCTGGGCTCAGTTCTTCTCTTCCCTTTCAAACAAGGAGGGAAATGGAGCCTTTTAGGACCTGCCAGGCAATGTCATGATCCAAGTGAAGTGCTTTGGATCTCCAGGTGGAGGCAAAACGTTGAGCTCCAGCCCGACTTCATCCCACTAGGAATCACCCTCACAGCTCAAAGCAGTCAGTGCCATTAGCTTCCAACCTGGTGCCTTACAGCAGGAGGAGTTTCCTCCTCTTCAAGCTGATACATCTTCTAATAATAGCAGAACAAAGTCCAGTCTGCTTCAAGCTCTCCAGTGGAGGCAGGATATGATGCTGCCTGATGCCAAAGGCTCTTCCATCACTTTGTTACATGTTTCCAGCCTTGGGAGGAAATCCTGCCCTGGGGAGATGGGTCAGGTTTGGGATGGGAAAGTCCCAGCTTAGAGCAGTGAAAGGAGGGAGCTCTGCAGAAGCAGCACCCTGAGTCTGTGATGGGGACAGTGGAGGGGACAATGAGGTGTCCCAGCCAGGTATGGGGCAGCAGGCAATGTGTGTGTGGGGGGGGCTATCAGAGCCCCCTCTTTGCAGGGAGGTGTGACAGCCTCAGGCTTGGCTGCACACAACATGCTGAACCTCATTGAGCCCCTGGGAAGGATTTGAGGAGCAAGGCTGGGAACATAGCCACCCCAGCAGCATCCTCACATGGCAGCTCTGGAATCCACAACGGCTCTGGGGACACAGCTAAGACACCTCAGGGGGAACAAGACACCTCAATGGGGCCAAGACACCCCATTCCTCCTCCACTCCCCAGCCCCAGGGCACAGTCACAGAATCACAGAATGTTAGGGGTTGGAAGGG
>VWZO01019912.1:144696-191204 GCA_013396975.1 Bucco capensis | reverse complement strand
CCAGGGCCTCCAGCTCATCCTGCTTGTTTCACTTGCTGCATGCATTTGTATAAAGGCACTTCAGCTGGGTTATTGGTCTTCTCACCTTCTGGGAGATGCATTTGTCACCATCTATATTCACCTCACAGTACTTCTACATTGTGATCATGTTCTTTGTTGGACTTAGCTAGTAGAGCAAATTAATGCTAAAAAGGGAGTCAACTACTTAAAAGTCAATTTAAAAATATGTAATATGCAAGTTATAAATAAGTTGTTGATGCTTATATGTAGTACATCCCAATAAAAATGTTATTTCAATTTAAATTAAAATCAGGATTGATATGCAAGAAAACTAGTCTGAAATTTTAGAATTAGATATTTTATCTTTGTATTTGTCTAGAAATTTCTCCAAACTCTTGGTGGATGAAGCATAAAAAAATATTTAATATTTCCCCTTTTGAGAATAGGGCTGTTGTCACAAGATGGCCATTTCTGTTTCTAATATAGATCAAGGCTTTGCTACTGGATCCCGTATAACCTGAAATAAGTCTGGAGAATTTACAGTTTGCAGGGCAGAAAATATCCTTTCTATACTTCCTGGGAACAGATTCTTGGCATTAAAACATCTGGGGTTTTATACTGTTGATTGCCAAATTCACCTGTAGGTTTTTCTGGGAACTTGATAGATTATGAACCTTCATCTTAAAATATTGTCTAGTTCTCCACCCTCCTTTCCTGCCCTCAGACAGACATCAACACCAAGACACCTGCTCCACGAAGGCTGTCGGATAGTAACTGTCTCATCATAATCTGCAGTCATTATCACACAGTTGGGTTCTTCAGGCTCTGCCAGATAGCAGTGTCAAAATCATAGTGACAATAAAACTTTATAACTGAAAAGTTACCCCCCTGCAGAGCTCTTACTCATTTTGGGAGACCTTGAGTCATGTGACTCAATTTAAAGGTGTGCAGTGCCCAGGGATTCAGTAGTGAAAGACATTTGGTAGTGAAAAAGCATAAATCTCTAGTCCAAATCCTTCTGCAGTGCTATTGTCAGACCATCACTCTGATCCAGTGGGTATTTGACAACTAGGCAGATGTACAGTGGCACTCCCAATGCACAAGCCAATGCTCAAAATGAAGGAAAGAAGTGATAATATTTAGCTTTCTTGCTGTGCAGGATGCCACATCAGAGCAGGCATTTGTTGCCTGCAATCTACACAGCTGTGCCCCACATCTAAAAAGAACAAAACCAAAGTAATCCAGCTTTTTTTTCCTGTTGCTTAAAAGGGTCTGTATGATTCAGAGTGAGGATGACATTGTCTCTGTGCCAGACTATCTCCTTTGTCATGGGATCATGAAGATGCAGCTTCTCTGCAGGGAGAGGTACTGATGGCAATTTATTATTGAAGAAGAGCATAGTGCTTTGGCTCAGATGTCGATTCCCATTATAAGGCAACGCTGTGACAGTGTTCTGGTAATACAATGCATTTTGGCTCTGTTTTGCTTCAATGCCCTTTTTAATAAAACAGGAGGAAAATAATAACGATAGATCTGCTTAGTGAATTAGCTCAGGTAACAGTCCTGTTTCTTATACCCAGAAGAGCCCTTCTGACCACTGGACCTGGCATCTGATCCTACTTTGTGTCTTCTTCTGTTACCCGAAAGACAATTTGATCTGCATTGCAGATGATCCTTTAATCCTCAGGTTCTAGTGGGTCACAGCATTGCTTACAGCTGGCTTGACAGAGTCACAGCTGTTTGGCATGAATTGAGGCTGTAAACATACATCATCATCTCCTGGCTGGCTGCAGACAGGCCTATAGGTTGCTACCCCTCTGCCAGTCCTGCTCTGTGTCACTGCCTTATTAAAGCCTGCCAGTCAAGGTGTTGTACAAGCACTTTCCAATTTAAACAAAAGGAGCAACAGTCTACTGCTAACACTTGGTAACTCTCCTTTACTGAACCATGAAAGCTGGGACAGTCTCTGCAAGTGGCAGAGATGACAGAGCTGGGGGAAAACTCACCTCCTGCAGCGACCCAGGAGAGCTGGACTCCATTCCCCACCAGCACCCACTGCCTGATCAGAAGGAAGGTCTATGTTCCCTTTGTTGGCAGCCTTGGAACTATTTGATCATAAAAGCCAGCCTGTTTAATTAACACAGCAAGCATTCAGTACAACTGAGGAGCAAAGTCACCCCAGAAGACAGAGGCAGAACCCTCACAGTCTGTAGGTGTGGAATTACCACTTTATATAAACAAGCATTCCCTCCCTGTCATTCTTGAGTCCCTTGTTATAAAGTAGGGCTTTGCCACTCTTCTCAGTTTTATGGTCCTGTCTTTCCACTGAAACTGAGTTTAGAAGAGGACAACAAAAACTTGCTGAGTCAGTATTTTGGTTCTTCTTCTCCTTGTCACATTATCAGCCCTGTTTTGCAGATAGACTCAGACTCTCCTGCAGTCTTTATCCAACATTTGATTTGGCAGTGCAGTTTTTTTCCTTCCTAGCCCTGAAAGAAGCACAGAAAAAAATTCTTGTGTTTTTAGAAAAACCTTGCACGTTAAAGAAATCCATCTTCTAACTACCTGGTTGTCTTGTTTGTGGTCAAAAGTGCAAGAGAAGGAAAATACTGACTTTTGCATGGGTGACTTAGCAATCAAGTAGTGAGTACAGGATCAGTTTCCACTTCTCAAGCTTTTCCAGGTCCCCCTGGATGGCATCCCTTCCTCCTGCTGTGTCAACTGCATCACTCAGCTTCATGTCATCTGCAAAATTCCTGAGAGTGCTCTTGATTCCATTGTCTGTGTCACTGATAGATTGAATTTGGTCTTGAACTTGCTCTTCACATAAAGGGGAAGGGAATTCCCCACCTAGAGTTTCTGGAACTTGAGATATAGGGCTTCTTCAATCATCCTTGTCTCTCTGCACCCTGGTGTAGTAGTTCACTAATGTCTTTCCTCACTGAAATCACACAATTATGAATTCACACAATATGAAGTATGTAAGTAGTAATTCCCTGAAGAGGGGTGGAATATCAGAGATTGCTCAATCACGCTGAAATCTTATTCAAAAAATGCTGCACATTTACACTTTCTGGATTACATTAAAAAGTTTGCAGTGAGCTAATTCTGGCACTAGCTCTTCATGACACACTGGACAAATCAAACATCATCTCTACAAAAAAAACCCAAAACCATGATATTTACATCTTAGTGACCCTTTAACTTAACAGAGCCTTGGAAGAAAGCTGATGCGTGTGCTCTGATTCAAACACCCATCAGCATTTTTGAAGATCCACGTATCTCTTACTCTGTATTGTGAAACAGGAGGATGGAGCCTAAAAGAAAAGCCACCTTGAGTTCAGTTTTACCAAGATAACCTCATCATCCTTTTTAAGCAGCTCTCTGAGTAATTCCTTTCTTTTCAGAATCTGAAAGGTCATTTTAATTCATGCTCCCTTTGACATTAAGAGGTTTTTCCCTGAAGGAAGTCTTCTCCCCCCCATCTTTCATTCAAAATCAATGGACCTCTTTATACTGAAATTATATGTCATTGACATTGCTCTGGTGGTACTGCATTCAACTATATTCTCCATTCCTAATACCTTTAATAAAACTATTTCTGCTTTTTTTTTTTAATATATTTTATTTAGTACTTCTCAAAAAGAGAAAAAAACGGGAGAAAAAAGTATTCAGAGAAATGAATGTTAGGGAAAGGTATGTAATTAATATTTTTCAACTTTAATGATACAGAGTAAGTTGAAATTCAGTTAATAACAGGGCAATATTTCTGCCTTACGTGACAATCTCTGAGCATAACTTTTATAATAGTGATTGCCAGGCATATCATTATTAAATTCACAGATCTCATCACTATATATGAATGAATGAATTTATTACACTGCAAACTTTTAAATGTGTTTAACTGTACAATATCCTGCCAACAAGTTTATTCAGTTTCTGTAAATGTGGTCAAAACCTCACAGATTTCTGTGGGTTATAAAACCTGCAGACACTTACAGGATTACTTGTAACTTATATCTAGGTTTCTTCTGCTTCTCACTTCAAAGTTTTACATGGATTATACAGATATGTTGCTTTTAACCATCCTTTGTAAGACAGATCTCTTCATCATTATCAGACCAGTCAGGATTTACCTCAATTATTTTAAAATGTAAATGTTCCCTTAAAATTAGTTTCAAGTAATTCTGCAGTTCCATAGTTAGCCTTTTTCCTGGAAAAGCACATGGTATACTCAATGTAGGATGCAGTATACAGAAGATCACTCAGTCTCACCAAATAGAAACTATTCATCTGAGTCCAGAAAAGGGAAGTCAAGGGAAAAATTTGCACTGGCTGTCTCTGAGCATTAATTTAGGTGCAGGATGAACTTATAAATGTTCATGGGGTGCCACAGTTTGAGAAACATTACTTTTAAATGCCAGCAACCCTAGAACTGCCCTTTCCTGGGGTAGGAGCAGCAACTTTGTTTGGCAAAACTTACAGGTGTGTTACCAGCTGAAAGTTTTGCTTGGAAGATACTTGTTGGAACGCTCAAGTTGTCCATTTTGTAACAGCAAAACTTTCAAAGTTAAGTGGCCTCATGAGTACCCCTCTGCTTTTATCAGGAAGGCTAACAATTAGGTAGAAGTTCTCCAGGAAACAATCAGATGCTTTTTGACTGAAGTTTCCTCTTTTAAATAAAATCCTGGTATATTTCAAAGCCAGCACTTTTCTACTCATGGTTTGGTTTGGTTTTGTTTTTTGTTTTTTCCCTAACTTCATCCACATAAAAGAATGTGACTCAGTTTTGGGTCATTGCAAAACTACTTCTCAGCAAAAGATAGCTCCTTGCAAAACTTTCTCCGGTTACTCACTAGATCTTACATAAACTTCAAAGTGTTTCTTATTATTTATCACAATATACATGCTCGCACAATTCAGTAGAAACAGATCATTCTGTGCATATTTCATACCTTGACACGGCCAGTTCTATTTCATATCCATTAAAGAAAGTGCTGGCAGATGATGATTTTAAATGGCAATCCAAATAAACCCCATCAGTTTCTGTTTGATTGTGTATGTGTTCTCCCATAGTCCTTCTTCTTGTAAATAGAAAGGGAATGAAGCAATCCAGTTCAGGTAACTTCAGCCTGTTACTCTGGGCTAATCCTGTCAGGGTTTCTTCTATTACATACAGATTGATATTGAGTTCAGTGTCCCACAGGATCAACCATTAAATGAGAAGAAATACTTGCTAGGGGAGCAAGGAGCAGAATGTAAGACTATCCTTTATTCATCTGACAGAGGTATGACCAAGAGGTCTGAAGCCAAGGTGGATAGCCAGGCTCTCACAGTGGCCAATTCAGCTTCTTGTGTGCCCAAAACTCCTTTGTTTCAATTTCTCAGCCTCTGAAGCAGAGGTTGTACTTACTCAATGCTTCTACCTTAGTGGTCTGCTCTAAGATTAATCAATACTTGTGAAGTTCTTTGAAGATCAAAAGAACTTTGAGAAAACTGAGGGCTAGGATGCCAAACAGACCTCTTCAAATACAGTGTTGCAGCTGAAGGTGTCCTTGCTGGACCTGACAGCATTTTTATTTTCCTCTCCAAATCCATTTCAAGAAGCCCAAGCAACCATTATCATATAACAGCAGCACTGAGATCAATGACATGACAATAGGAATGAGCTTGGCCCTATGTGTAAATTCTTGGATAAGTCCTTTGAAACGATGTGAAAATCTTATTCTATCAATGTTATCTTGCCCTCTCAGGTACAGCATTAAACCTCAAGTTTTCTGAGCTCATGTTTTATGATCTCTCCCTGTTTGGCTTTAAAGCAATTATTTATGCAGCCTTCTCCTACTGGAGCTCTCTGCATCATGAAAACTTCCTATGCTGGGGCTCACAGCATACCTTGTTGCACATTGCCCCATCATCTAACTGGAGCCCAGATGGGTCAACGTCAGACAATGCCAGGTAGAATGTGACAAGGCAACTGGCAGGTCATCACCCAAAACCTATGAAATGTTATACCATCTAACATCCACCGAGGAGCTCAGCCTGTTTATTCTGCATTTTGAGTAACCAGGTCAACAGTTTTCATTGCAAATAAGGACCCAGCATGATGTGAGAATTGCTTACTGCTTGGACTGAGTTGTGGTCACAGCACTGGACATTACATTTGAAAGCCTAATGAGGAAGGCCTCCACCCCAAAATGCATTTCTAGATGGATTCCTGAAGAAGAGTGAAGCCCAATCCCTGCTTCTCACTCCTGTGACTCACTGCTTCTCATCACTTTCTCTGCCGTGATCCACACCATCCCTCCAGGACCACCAGCTCCTACCCCTGTGAGCCACCACTCTCCTGGCAGCTGCACCTGTCTCCAAAAGCCTCTGGAAGTGTATCTGTAATGCTGAAACAAAACACAGCCATTTGCTCACAGGAGGCTTTTTGAAAGCTCCTGATGTCCTTTACAAAGCTTGCACAAGACTCTGACTGCTTTTTCCCCAGAGTTAACTTTTGCATCTCAGTTGCCATCAGTTAAGGTGTTGTCTCACCCCCAAAAAATTCAGAATTGCTCAAGACTTGTTTGTGCTACTAAAACCACAAACTTTCTCTTTTCCACAGCAATGACTTTCAAACATCATAGGACAACACCCACAAAACATACAGAGCATCTGTGCCTCATGCCCACATTTTTCAGCCTGGTTCTTTCCCTCTCTCTTTTTCTCTTCATTTTGCTTTAGTCAGATTGAGCCAAGTGCCATTTGTCAAGTGGGACTTGATCCCTGTGGACTGAAAATCTCAGAGGGTAGAAAAAGAAAGGGATCATTTTGCCTGTAGTCCTCTGGCATTAGACATAAATGTCACAAATTTTTTGGCTAGTAGAGCAACAGGGCAGTGCTTTTAGTTAAAGACATTAGTCATACTGTTTAGGTGACAAAACTGTGAGCAAATTGTATTTAGTAGAAAAAATGAGTGGATTAGACAACTGCTAATGGTGCAATAAATTCTAGCTCTTATTTCCAGATCCCAGATTTAATGGTAGTAAGGAAGTCCTTCACCAATAAGAGGAAAATTATTTTATCACAGTATCCTTGTAAGAAGAAAGAGGTTCCTTGCTGCAGTGAAATTTGCTGTCTCAAAACTGAACTGCATATTTCACTGGTAATGTGAGGAAACCAATCTCTGATTATCCATGACAATAATTTGGCTAATGTTAGCACTTTTAGGAGCTCTTCTGTAAATAGTTTTCCAGCTGCTGACATGCCATATGCAGTGAGAAAATTAGCCTAATTGCTTTGTTTGCAGCTGACATGATTCCTGATTAGTATATGCAATTGTGTGAAATGTATGTATAATTTGGATCATGAGGACAACTGTGGGCACAAGTTATCTGTATGTCCAGGATGACACCTGGGGGCTCTTAATTCTCTGCATATCAAGTCTGTTAACCTTAAATCTGCTCTACTCACCCAGCAAGACTGATGCTGAATTTGGTCTAAGAAGCCTGGTCCTTCACCACACTTGAACCCATGTGACAGAACACCACACCACCTCAGCAAAACACTGCCACACAAATTCTAGACAATATTCATTCCTAATATTGTGGCAAGCTTGAAGGTGACCTTGCTTCCATTTTAATTTGCCCATTACAAAGAAATTATACAAGATATTGGTATGCGACCACAGGCAAACGTTCCTATGCATTGAGGAATGCAAACAGCTTCTTAATATTTTTTGGATAAAAATCTACACTGTAAATAAATCCATACTTAGCAAAGGAAAGATACAAAGAACAGCATGCACTATGTCCAATATGTATTATCTTGATGAACAAATAAGCAATTATTGAGCAGTTTGAAAGCATTACAAGTGCTACAAGCAGCCCTACCTGACCAGTGAATTTGCTTTAAAGTAATGCAGGCTACAATCATGAATGATCCCAATTTCCCTCTAGACAGAGGAGCTCTGTAAGAAGAGGTCCTGTCATTTGACACATTGCACACTTTCCCTTACCACCAAGCTCTTTACTGAGCTAGTG
This sequence comes from Bucco capensis, assembly GCA_013396975.1. Taxonomy (NCBI): domain Eukaryota; kingdom Metazoa; phylum Chordata; class Aves; order Piciformes; family Bucconidae; genus Bucco; species Bucco capensis. The sequence continues at coordinate 183,177 of VWZO01019912.1, read as the reverse complement.
TCTCAGGGTTACATCAGAGGGCAAATGCTTTCCTGATGAAATTTAATACTGAGGTCCTGACCTGCTGTGATAATTAAAGATCCTCAAGAGCTTTTTGTAAGTGCAGGTTTGTTTCCTAGCTAAATTGCACTTCAGGTAATGACACTACCAGCTAAAATTAACTCTTTTAGCTTCAGTAGGACAAAGCTTCCATCCAGGCATAGTTTCAACTGGATACAACCACCTTTTCTTTCTGTAACAATGGGCCAAACAGCATCCACACGTTTAACTTTAGTATAATGCAGCTTTTCACCTCACAGACTGCAGAATTCCAAGGCACCTGGCATCAATCCCATTTCACAGCTTGTGTATTAGTTAATAAGACACTTTTTCTCAGACCAGGCAATGAAGGGTTAGGTTTGGCACTGAGACGATACAAAGCTGTACAGTCAGCAGGAAGGGTGAGCCATACTCTGAATTTTAGGTGACTGGGGAGAAGAACATTTTGTCTTTTTAAACAGCTGAGAAATTGTGCTTCAACACCTACATTAAACTAACTCAGAAAGCTGCAGAAACAACATAAATGCCAAAATAAGGTCAGATGGTCACCTCTAACTTCCTGCCACCAGCCCCAAACTATTCTGAGAAGAAGGAAATGTAGAATTTAATCTCATGGTCATACACTAGCCTCTTAAAGAGGCTCCCAGCCATGTCACAGGCAGGGTTAAGGTCAGGACAGCAATTGTGCAGGCATGTGTTGATGTAATGCAAGGGTATATCTGTAGCAGGCTGTACTGTCTGTGTCAGACAACTGCTGCAAGACCCCAGGGTGTTTAGTTCCCTATTATTTGGCATTAAACAAATACTGGGACTCTGAGTTTCTTTCTAGTCTTTAGTGATAAGCACATTATAACATCTCAAGACCACCTCTACTCCTATGTCACAATCATATCTCCGTTCATCCTAGTTCCTGCCCTTTGTCTGGTGTGCTTCCTTTCTTCCCTACCAATCCTCTGCCATGTCATACTTTTTCTTAGCATCCCTAGGATGTTGTACTTCTGTTCATCCCCTGTTGTTTCCTGTATATATTTGACTTCTCAGCATTAAGACTTCCACTAAGTACACTAAATTCCTCCCAGACATTAGCACAGGAAGCATTTCAAAGCGCAAGAAATACTTCTACAAAGCTGTGTCCAGAAACTGCTCAGTACAGTAGCTATGGAGTCCCATTATGAATAGTAGAGAATAATACCATTGAAATCCATGGAGATCATGATTCCTAGAGATCCACTTGTGTCAGAAAGCAGGCTGACCTTTTCCTGAAGCTGGTGTCAAGGACCTCTTCTGACAGACCTTAGAGTAGCTTGTGGGGTGTTGCAGATACAAGGTAACATCTTTTTCTGTTGAATTCCATGGCCAACAGTGGAGTACACAGGACAAATACAGGCCCCCTCAGCTGCCCCAGTAATGAGTTAAAACTACTAACAACCATCAGTCCGTTGCCATTCTTGGATTTAAAGACAAATATAATCTCACAGCAGTGTTTGTGAGACAAAAGCTGCAAGTGCAGCCTCAACACTTACTTTTAGCTGCTAAAACTGAAGTGGTGTCTTGATAAACAATTTGGTGCCAGAAACAGTAAATCTAGAAAATGTGTCCTTTCAATGTCACTTTCCTTCTCCTTGTGACTACTCTTGCTATCTTGCCTCATGAAATCCAAGGAAAAAAAAAAAAAAAAAAGAGGAATCAATGTAAAAAAAAAAACAACCAACAGAAAAAACCCCAGGATTACTCTATTTGATTCTACTCTCCCATTCCCACAGTATTACTTCATTTGCCAGTAGCCTGGAGTGCATTGAGCCCAAAATCTCAGAAGGAAAGTATCAGAGCATTCTGCCATAGAAAACACACAGTTCATATGTCAAAACATTGCAGTGTCACACAAGTTAAGGAGGAGGGAATAATGCTGCTGCCACACCAGATCATCTCATCTAAAGAAAGTCAGAAAGGAATTTCAAAGGTAAACATGCCCTCATTTACCTCATGTGGAATGTAGGTATTTTCCACTGAAGCTACATCTACAGTTGCTTCTCTGAGTCCAAACATTGCAGAATGTGCTCTAACTTTGAGATGCAGCATTTCTTTCATCTCGTCTCAAGTAGCATTGCTTTCAGATTTATGTCCTGTATTTTAAATAATTTACAACCAAGGGACCTGCTAGGCTAGCTGAAACTCCCAGGTTTTGTGCCATGCACATAGCATAGATTATTCGAGTCTCTTTTCTTCTTTTTAATATGCCAAAAAGAAAGGGTTTTGATTCAGTTAAAGTTCTGTGGTTTCCTGCTTGTGCTTTCATTTGTTTGGGGTATTTGTTTTTAGTTTTTTCTTGTAATCAGGGTAACACAGTTTATATTGCCTTTAATCACAGCATACACACTCTGTAATTACTCCGTAAATACATGCATATGAATTGTTTATGTGTGGAGGTGGGAGAGCAAGAAAGTGGATGTAATTATGTGTATAGGGAAATGTAATGATTAATTATCTGGAGTACATAATCTTACCAAGAGGCCTGATAAAGTGCAAGCACAACTGTCTCTCATGTGTGTTAATTACTTACAGACAGCTTGATCCAGCTGTTTCTACTCATGCAAATTCCCACCTCAGTCTATCTGAAGGGGAGTCCATAAGCTGAAACCTGTTAGTGCTTTCCCTGAGCAAACAGCTTGCATCTATACACCTTCACCCAGAACAAGTGAAGCTATCTTTAGGTTGTGAGGCTCGATTTGCATTTAGACCAGTTTAACCCTTCAGCATCAGGACAGAAAGAGTGAAATAAGGGGAGTCATCATCACAGCTCTCAGGTTCAAAAGATGAGGAAGAGACCTGTGCCTGGCTGAGAAAGGTAGTTACTTGTGCTGCCTAACCAAGAATATCCAAATCAGCACAGCACTTATGAACAGTCTGTGTAATAACCAAGTGCAAGAAAGAAATCCTTTTCCTACACCAGTGACAGAAGAGACCAAGACAGATTTTCACACTCTCCATAGAAAGCATCAAGGCAGCTTTCCAGAAGAGCCACCACCCCAGATATTAAGGGCCAGCAGCAGCATGTGGTCTCCTCTGCCTGGTCCTGAGATGAGCAGTATGACTAAGCACAGTGTGGAGGTGCTCTGCAGCAGGGAGCAGAGAAAGAACCCCTAAACTCACTGAATGTTAAGGTTCTGCCACCCAGTGACACCAGACTAGCTTGTATGATTTATTACTGCATATGTAAACTACTTCAGAGCTTTACTTTTTGCTCGACTATTTTTAGTGAAAAAAGCTTTTACTTTCTAGTGTTGTAGAAAATGCATTTCCTGAGTCATAGAATCATAGAATGGTTAGGGTTGGAAGGGACCTCTGGAGGTCATCTAATCCAACCTCCCTACAGTGGGCAGGGACATCCCCAACTAGATCAGGTTGCTCAGAGCCCTGGCAAGCCTTGCCTTGAATGCCTCCATGGATGGAACTCAACCACCTCCCTAGGCAACCTGTTCCAGTGTTCCACCACCCTCGTGGTGAAGAACTTCTTTCTAATGTCCAGTTTAAATCTACTCTTCTCCAGTTTAAAGCCATTGCCCCTTGTGCTCTCACTCCAGGCCTTTGCAAACAGGCCCTCTCCAGCCTTCTTGGAAGTTCCCTTTAGGTACTGGAATGTCACTAATAGGTCCTCGTGAAGCCTTCTCTTCTCCATGCTGAACAATCCCAGCTCCCTCAGCCTGTCCTCATAGCAGAGGTGTTCCAGCCCTGATCATTCTTGTGGCCTCCTCTGGACCTGCTCCATCAGCTTCATGTCCTTTTTGTGTTGAGGGCTCCAGAACTGGACACAGTATTCCAGATGAGCTCTCACTAGAGCAGAGTAAAGTGGCAGAATCACCTCTCTGGATCTGCTGGCCACGCTTCTTTTGATGCAGCCCAGGGTGCCATTGGCCTTCTGGGTTGCCAGTATGCACTGTTTGCTCATATCCAGCTTCTGATCAATCAGCACCCCAAGTCCTTTTCTGCAGTCCTCAAGTAAGGCTCTCATTCAGCAATACCTTCATTTATTTCTCCTCATCATCATGTCACCGATGATTTAAGTTTTGCTACCAGCTCTGGTGACAAGCAGAGCTGACACAAGGGTGCTTTGATGTGAGTGGGGAAGGAAGCCATCCATCTCATAGCTCCCGCTTCTGATGATTTTGGGATCAATAAGTGGGCATTCATGTTGGCTTCTTTCCCCTCCCACTGTAGACTTCCAAATTTCCCTTCCAGAGGTACTAGTCCCTGTGCATCAGCCACAGAACATTATAAGCCTGAGTCGTGTGCATGCACATGCTCATATTTCTCTGTTTTTCCTTTCATTGACTAAGCCTGTCTGTTATTTCTTGTATGAAGAGATGACATGGGAAAGTCTGTTTTAAAAGTTCCTGTTGATCACTGCAAATCTAGAACTGTGAAGGAGCACATGTGAATAACACAGCTTTTCCTAACATTCCACTCCTGCCTGGTCATCCTAACATTCCAAGAAGGTGAAAAGACCTAGTAGGAAAATGGGACCTGACTTGAACAATGACAGATGGAAGAATATGCTTGCTGCATCAGGGGCATGCTTCTGCATTGCTGCTGTACTGCAGAGGTCTGATTCAGGAGACAGGATATAGATATTTGGCTTACTATTACGAATTTGTACTGGATACCAGTGTTTTGTACAAAGATGTCATTATTTGGTTTGCCTGACTGAATGCAGCTCTCATTTTACAGGGAACTGGATTGCAGTGGTCGCATTTGGTTGTTTATACTATTCAATTTCTCTCTTAAAACATACCAGCTGGGCATAGCCCTTACAGCTTATGTGCCAGGACACAGTGCAATGTTTGTGTGTTTAAAATGTGTCTCAGCACAAAACGGAGATGGAAAATTTTCTTATTTTTATTACAAACTCAAGCATGAGTTAATTTCAGTCAAAACTGCTCACTGGACAAAAAATGCTCCCAGAGAAGGTAATCTGAGAATGGTTTATAAAAAAGCATCAGAGGTTTGGTTAAGTGCAGCTGAAGCTACATTAATCCTTATAGTTTCATTCAAAGTCTGTATGAAGAAGAACAGTTCAATGTCTCAGTTAAGCTGTACTGCAATATTGCCCTAGCTTTTTATGATATCATATCTCTCTTGTAGTAGATAATAGGTGGGAAGTTATAGTCTAAGTCTTCTGCAGTTCTCAGTTAGCTGTTCATTACATTGAGGTTAATGTCTCTTCTAAAATGTTTCTTCCTTTTTGATAATCTGTCTTGTAGGTCAAGGAGGTGAACATTGGAAAGTATCAATAGCTGTTAAGTATTTGAGAGCAAAGTTACTTCCTTGTCTTCACAGTGCTAGAGAAGTCATTTATCCTAGTGTTGCTGGTGTCATTCATAACAATCTGAACCAATAGCTGTAAACTAATTTCACAGCCCTGATACCTCTATGGCCAGATTGTCTCAGCTGCACTGACACTTGTGAGACTGTCATGAGTTTCAGTCCACGATCAGATGCTCTACTGCTGAAACCAAGCATGACACAACTTCTCTGTGCTCCCACCTCTCTGGTACCCTCATCATCTGCATAGAAGTATCAGGAGTACTGATAGTCCTGTAGAAAAGTTGAGTTCACAGTAGTCAGAGGATTACCAGCAACCTCTTGCCTAGATATCCCAGGTGTGTTACTCCCTAGAGAAAAAACAAAGACCTCTAATGTGGAAAACTATGAAGACTCTTCTTCCCATGGCTCTTTAAGTGTGCAAAGGAGCACTGAGCAGTCCCATTTTTACAAAAACTGTTTAATAGGGAGAAACTGTAGCATTTTGGGGAGACATGACAGTCGCTGGACTAAACCAAATCTTTCCACTGTTACACTGACCAGCTATGCACACAACTCCTTGTTCTAGTTACAATACCCTGGTCCACAAACAAAGGCCAAAAGTAAGGATTTCCACGCCTGTAAAGTGGCGTTTTACTCACAATTATCCTGTTTACTGATAAGTCAAGAGAAAGGTTTGGAAATTGTCATTGTAACTAGTCTGCTTAATGCCACCTTTCTTTGGTCCTGCTTCTTAAACAGGCATTGAGAGGAAAGAAACATGCTACCCAGCCAGAACTGCAGCATCCACTTTCCTGGGGTTTAAATGCTTACAGAAGGCAGGAGACAACTGAGAACCACATTCAGCCTTATCAGATCTCACAGTTTTGAGATTTTCTTTTAAATGTTTCTATAAAATGCTCTTCCCCACGGATGTCACAGGGGTTTATGGTGATATAGACTAAACTGTATACTGGTCATGTGTTCAAAAAAAGCAAAGTGTGATAGTTTTGTGACACATTTTAAACTGCTGTACGGTTGTACTGTATAATCAAAATATGATTAATACAAGCCTTTAACCTGGATAAAGCATAAATCATACACAGAATTTACAAGAGGGCAGAAGGTAAATACACATTGTGTTCCATTTCTGAACCAATGTAACTCAATTAAAATGCGTGTGAAATTAAATTTTCAGTTGCTAAAAGCAACTTCTTTTAATTCAGAAGGGCAATAAATCTACTAATAACCATTGCAGAATATTTGTGCCCAGTGTTGCTTTTGAATAAATTAAAAGTACTAATGTATCCAGTCAAAGAACAAATGTTGTCCTAGAAAAACAGTGTCAAGGAAAGAGAAGCCCGTAAAACAGAACTGATTAGAAGCACAGTTCCAAACCTTAAGCACTGTCTTACAGAGAATTTTTCCTGGTTTAGAAGATGCATGTACATTCACTAGTCACAAGTTACTTTGTACTCCTCACTGTCGTTCAAATTCCTTTCATTCAGCTTGAAAGCATCCTTTGACTTTGCTGGGCTTTGAATCAGGCCTCACAAGCTGCAGGCACTGTAATTAAATGCCTTCTACTTTGTATCTGGCATGACTATTAGTGAATCGAATCAAGTTATATGTACATGTCTGCAGTAAAAACAAGTCTGGAGCAGATCTTAAACTGCAAAGAGTCCCTACAATGGAAAAATACTATGGCTTTTTCTGTGATAAAAATCATTAGAGACATTCTTGATGTTACACTTTTTAAGAATGAGAGTGACTGAGATAGTGGAGTATGGACTAAGGACATGATCTAGGATTAATCTCTGTTATTATTCTGTTACTTAGATATTGGAACTAGGTCCAAGGAGGTTTATAAATGCTGCTTAGTTACAATGACACGGTAACTGTTTGCCCAAGGTGCAAGGATCAGGTCCTTTGAAAATCCTTGCAAAGCAGATCCCTTACACCCTGAGAAGTCTGCCTGGAGCTGCTGTGTATTGCCAGTCTGAGTTCTGGAAAGGGGAATTGATGCAGACTGGGGCAGTGGTTAGTGCTTTTAGCAAACCGTGTTTCATCACCTGAACACAGATGCTTTAGGATCCATGAAACACTGCAGCTATGGCCTGTAGCCGAGTCTGAGGAGATTCACCCTGAACCTCTCTCACTGATGATCCCATTTCCTTTACCAGTATAAGTTGAAAGAAACACACTGCAGCATGTCATTTCTTGTGTTAGGTACTACTCAGCTCTGTTGCAAGCACTGTATGACAGGTACAGATACAGAGAGGGATGCCTAAAGGAGTTTTTGAGCTGTTTATGAGTGTTACAGAAAAAAAAAAATCAAAGAACCTACTGTGTGTTGTTGTTGAACATCCTGTTGCAATTTGCTTAGATTTACCTTAGTTTGCTAGAAGATGTAAGTAACAAGTGTTAATGCGCTCTGTGGAGTGACAGTACAGTCTGCATGATCATCATGCCCCATAAGTCCCCAGTAATGCAGTGCCTAAAATATGCATGCATAGAAATCTCCAGAAGCACAATGAAAACACCAGGCAAGCAGTAAGAACTTCTGAGGAGGTAACACCAGATTCAGAAACAGATTGTTTCATTTCAGTGAAAAGCATCTAGGTCAGCAAACACAGGAGCCATAACTACAAAGTAAAGCAGCAGGGCAAGACGTGTCCGCCTCCTTCCAGCTGTGCCACTCATCCCTGCACTAGGCCCTGGTCATCATTTCCCTGCTGTCCTTCCTCCCAAGTGCTTCCCTTATGAACCAGCTTTGGTGAGAGTGGAGGGCATGCTGACCCTGATGTCTCCTCATCCCAGTAATAAAACTGCTTTGGCCTGCATGAGCAAAAAATCTAGACCCACCATGCTGGGGAGGAGGATTTTGTCACATTGTGGAAAGAAGATATGGAAACATCATATTGAAACACCACATAGACAGGAACGGGGTATTAACCTTTAAAGACAGAGTCTATACCTAAGACTTATTCTCTACCTTAAAGGAAGAACATTTATTGGAAATTAAATTAGAGTGACTCCAGGCTTGAGTGCAACATCTTAGTGCAACTGCCAAAATTTAGAAAGTATTTAATTATTTTTAATGTCTTTCTTTGTTGTGCTTTTGTTTTGTTTGGGGTTTTGTTTTTATTTGGTTGGGTTTTTTTAGTTTTCCTTTACAAAGCAGTTACTGCCTAAGCAAAAAACTGAGGGTTTTTTTTTGTTTTAAGTGTGTGCTGGGAAAGGAGTTTCCAAAGCAACTTTAATGTGGCAAAATGACTAGAACTGGCTGACAATCTTTGAATTCATGCCATTTCAATTTAAAAGGTTTTCAAAAAATGTCAGTTTTCACAGGAACCTTGTTCATTTTAACCATGAGACAATAGACAGCATCCACTGTGTTAATTAAATAAGAGAGTGGGGAAAAAGAGAAAGTAGAAGTTAGGACTTAACTAGCATAAGAAAGATAATGGAGAAGAGAAACCCTTGAAATAAAAGACAGGAGAAAACTATGTCCTGCCAAGGGCAAGATGGATAATAACATTTTCTTCTCTGATGAATGGACATTCTTGACCATCATATTCTTTCCCCTGTTTCAAAAGCAAAATGGAAATATGAACTTTTTATTCATTCATGGAGTTCCACGATTTTGGAGTGAAGACAAATGGGAGATAAGCTGATAAGAGAGCTCTGTAAGGAGTTAAAATTAAACAAAAAACAAACCCAGAAAACCTTTCCATGCAAAAGAAAGAGGTCTTACAGGTCTCACGTCTCCTAAGAATGTTGCTTCTCACCATGTACACTTCTGCAGGTCCCAGGTGGATGGATTTCCTTTTCACAGAGCACTGCTGCCCCAGTTCCTCCAGGGGCTCCTGCTTTCCTAGGAAGCAGAAAAGACAAAAAGCACAGCAAAATGCTGCAAAAACATCAGAGGAAGAAAGGCTTAGCAGTGAAGTCAACTGTTTATAATAAAGCTGACAAAGAAGCTAGAATGTCATTCCAATTTATTTTCCTTCCCTGATTTTCCAGCAAAGGAGCATGCAATCACAAATATAGCAACCATAAATTTGCTATTATTTTAGCTTTGACCAAGGTTCCTGGCTGGTTAGCTATATGCTGTGTCAAGGGTTGTTGTGAGGGACTGTCAGTTTTACCTCCCAGAAAGAAAGGAAGAATGACCAGCAACTTGTCTAAAGCATACCCACGAATTCTTTGTATCCTTAGAGCAGAGGAGAATCCCAAGCTGATGCCCATGAGGAAACTGTGCTGCACTCTTAGTGAGACTAGCATTGATTTAAACAACAGCTTCTCCTGTCTAACAGTGTGACTGAACACAGACTGATGGCCCTTTCTTCACAGCTGCTAATTTTTGTGTGCCTTTTGTATGATATTTCATGCATATTCACAAAAGAGCTTATTTGCATGCTAGCCGGTAGCTTACAGATACACAGATATTTTGATTTATTCTTCTAAATAAAGGATAGGGTGGGGCATTTGCCAGGACAGAAAGATGTATTGCATGCTATGCTATGTTACTGATAAAACGAATACTGTACTTGAATGTAACAAAATAATATTAGCCAGGCTATCATTTTTTCTGCACCTGTTTCTTCAGCAGTCTGAGGAGCCAAAAGGCAAAGCAGGCTGTAGAGCTGATCCCTCTGCCCGAAGCAGCAGAGTGTTTTGAATTGTATTGAAAATGTTTTGGTTCACTTTATTTCATTCACAGCAGGGAATAAAGTCCTCTGCACTAGGGAAGATATTACAGGGAATCACAGCCAGGTTTATAACGATCAGTTTATGGAGGTGATGATTAGTTTGTCTCATTTCTGTTGAATATGCTTGTTTCTGAGCCCTAAAACAGGCTGTGAGTTGAAGCTGCATGGGGGACACATAGGACCTGGAGCCATAACCCCCAACACCTGCACTGATAATGGCATAACTCTTGATGAAAAAATATGAGTAGTCCTGAGAAGCAATTTCCATAACATTTGAAGCTGACACTTCAAGGCCCAGTGTTTCCTGTTGAAGAATTAGCTTGAGAGCTAGCTGCATCCCACTGAGTTATGTTTTAATCACTTGCACTGTAACTACAATAAAGGGGACATTTGCTGCCTTTAGCATACCAGTTGTCTCCACTGTGCTTCATTCATTAGGACCAGTGCCTCCTCATGAGCTTCAGAGAGATCCCTGGAGTCACATTAATCCTGTCAATTCAGTCTGTCGCTGAGTCCCTGCAGGACACAGCTGCCGACTGCAGGATTACAGAGATGCTCTAATGCTTGGTTGAAGCTCAGCATGGGTCTGGAGGCAAAAGAGGCAAACATCTCCCAGATTGTGCTGTGCCTGGAGGACTGCACGGAGAGGCAGCAGTGCCCTAACCCACATGGGCCACCCCTTGGCACATACCAGGGCAGCTAGAAGCTGAGAATAATTACCACAGCACTCATGGGCTCAGCAGCCTTCTGGCACTGAGATCACTCATAGTATCACAGTATGTCAGGGNATCTGCTGGCCACGCTCCTCTTAATGCATCCTAGGATGCCATTAGCCCTCTTGGCCACAAGGGCACATTGCTGGCTCATGGTAATCTTCCCATCCACCAGGACTCCCAGATCTTTTTCCCCCAGGGCTGTTTTCCAACACATCAGTTCCTAACTTGTACTGAGACACGGGGTTGTTCTTTCCCAGATGCAGTACTCCTTGAGCCAGTCTCCTGTAGTCCATTCATTCAGCTGGTGGGGTGGAGAGCATGTAGTACACATGCTGAGGGCAACTGCAATTATCACTCCAGCAACTGGAAACTGAGGGAGATGGCAGTGGAGCACTGTCCAGGCAACAGCACATGTTGACACTGACATGTTGACATGCTGAGTGTGTCCTAAGTAGGTAGACTTCGATGTGGGCAGGAAACCTGGTGTTTCCAGGCTGTATCTGTACACCTCTCCTGCAGATCCACTGGGCACGTGCAAGGGGACCAATACTCCTGTGCCCAACAATGCCAATCAGCTTGACAGTGTTTCCTTACCACGTTGCTGTTGCCTGAGGTTTGGTAAAGATGGAATTGATATCGGAAGTGGCTGGGGAGCTCTCACTCCAAAGACACTTCTTTGGAAAGAAAGCCAAGGGACACAAGCAAGCCTGTAGTTTTTCCAAGGAAGTTTCTGTCAGATTTTAAAACATTTTGCAATGTAAGGATTAGTTAGCATTTCAGATAAGACCAAACTGGCAGCAAGAAGGGCCAAGTTCTGGTTTCAAATTAAACCCAATGACTAGGAAGAACATACAGTGAGGCATAGGACAAGGACCTGATCTCAAGAGCAGTTAACAAATGCTCTTGATTTTAATTTGGTTTTATCTGCACAGAATCCCTGCAGTTAGTCTAGCCCAGGCAGACTGTGGGCTCTACAAAAAAAGTTTCCCTAGCCACACTGATTTCAGATGAATTTGTTCATTATGCTTCAAACCAGTGAGTACAGTTCACTCAAGCACACCTGAAGCTCCTACAGAGCAGTGCAGGCACAGCACTGCAATGCATCACGTCAGCACCCACGGGTGAGCCTGCCTTCACCTCAGCAAAGTGATGATATGAAAAATGTAAAGGCATGGCCACTTAGGAATGGTAAAAAGAGAGGGATGTAAATAGTAAGGGAAACAGATGAGAAAAGGGGCCATGGAGAAGAAGGAGGATGAGCTGGGATTTAAGGGATCCTGAGGGATAAAAAAAATGTCTTGAAAGGAATCTAAAGAGAGGAAAGAGAGTGAACCCAAATTCACAGGTGAAGACAGCAGTCAGCCTTGGGGATGAATGTCCACAATGACCACTCTAGTGGAAGTCCCAGCTCAGGAGCACTCAAAGGTAAAGCACAATACTGTCTTCATTATTGTGGGCAGTCAGGGAGAAGATCCTCCCCACACACCCTCCCTACCTGTCCTCCTCTCTTATGTGGACATCTGGGGCTCCTTTGCAAGGCACACTCACAAGGTGCCTAAGCATAAGCTCCCCTTTCCTTCTCCATAACACTTGGGAGGCACTCTAAGACGACTGTGATAAATAAAGAGATGTCTAGATTCTGCTGTGTATTAATAAGCTGGCTGAGTGGGAATGATTTCCTTGGCAGTTTGCTTTATTTTCTGCTGTTCAGCTGTGGGCAGCATGAGCTGGGACTTGTATTGATTGTTCTGATTATAATTTAGCATAAATGCAAACACAGGTTGAGACCCAGCATGATCTGTTTAGCAGACACCATGGAAAGGAAAGAAAATTGCTATAAATTAAATGTTCCTGTCTCTTCATGCATTGAGGAGGGGATTCTAATTTGTTGTAGCCATTGCAGAGAAAAGCAGTAACAACAAAACAAAATATTTACTTGAGGAGGATTCAGTGGAAGCTTGCACCAGAAGCAAAAGTTTTTTATCTCAGTAAATATAAGAGACTTTAAGGTATTGCCAGTAGATAACAGCACAGAAAAAAGTTTACAAACAAAAAAAAAAAATGATATCAGCCATACATTTCAGGACCTTGCCTCCAGCATGACTGCAAGAGGAAGAGAAGAGTGAAAACAAAGCAAGTACACCTGGCAGCCCTCTCAAGAACTTGACCATATTTCTATTTACAGCACTGAAATCTTCCTGACCCTGATGTAGGCTGATTGTTTCCATACATCTGAAACCAAGCAGCATATCTGGCTTCAGCAGATGATGCCAGACCATCATTTTTGAAGCAAACAGCTCTTTCAGTGCAAGCTCTGATTTATTTAACATAGAAGGGTTGTCTCCTCTCCACAAATGACTTAGATCAGTGATCTCAGCTCTCTCCATGCTTGATAGATTAGTGCTTAAACAAACCCTACAGACTGCAAAATGCCATTGAATAAAGCAATAGCAATGGACAGAGAGGAGCTGAGGGCATTTTTTATTTTTTTTTTTAACTGAGATGCCTGACTTTAAAATCCACTCCTACCCTTGAGAAGTTATTATGTGGATGTGAAATCCTTTACCTTTATTTGGAATTTTATTACAGAACTTTCTTAGAGGTAAAAAGAAGTTTGATTTGCTTTGTTTTATTACGGTTTAGTTTTGTCAGAACTGCAAAGCCATCATGCATATGGAAAAGGGATTAGATTTTTTTTTTATACTTGTGCGTCAACAATTGAATTACAGTATCACAGTATCACAGTATAGATTAGGGGTTGGAAGGGACCTAGAAAGATAATCTAGTCCAATCCCCCTGCCAGAGCAGGATCACCTAGACGAGGTCACACAGGAATGCGTCCAGGCGGGTCTTGAATATCTCCAGAGAAGGAGACTCCACAGCCTCCTGGGCAGCCTGTTCCAGTGCCCTGTCACCCTTACTGTAAAAAAGTTTTTCCTCAGGTTAATAATGAACCTCCTGTGGTCCAACTTGCTCCCATTCCCTCTTGTCCTAACATTGGATGACATTGAGAAGAACCTGGCTCTCTCCTCCTGACACTCGCCCTTAACATGTTTGTAAACATTAATGAGGTCCCCTCTCAATCTCCTCTTCTCCAGGCCAGGCTGGATGCGGCCCTGGGTGACCTGGTCTAGTGATTGGCATCCCTGCTCAGTGCGGGGAGGTTGGAACTAGATGTTCTTTAGGGTCCCTTCCAACCTGGCCATTCTATGATTCTATGATTCTAGGCTGAAGAGACCCAGCTCTCTCAGCCTGTCCTCGTAGGGCAGATGTTCCACTCCTTCAATAATCTTGGTGGCCCTGTGCTGGACTCTCTCCAGCAGCTCCCTATCCTTTTTGAGCTGAGGGGCCCAGAACTGGACACAGTATTCCAGGTGGGGCCTCACCAGGGCAGAGTAGAGGGGGAGAATAACCTCTCTTGATCTGCTGGCCAAAAGGAGAAATTCAGACTCAACAGGGTTACACATATAAGACCAACAGTAAAATTTGAAGTAAGTAAAATCTCATTAAGTAAACTAAACATGACATTAATACATCCAAGGTATTCATGGTTTTCCAGTTTATTACAGTATGAAAATTTACTGGTTGCAGTGAAATGAAGGAAAAGTAATTGTCTGCCTTGGTAATCCTGGTCTGGTTTTAGTGGTCTTATGTAAAAATCAGCAAATCTGTTTGATCGCTTCAGTTTTGTCACAAAACCAACTGATTTCTAAATAAACCAAAACAAAATTCACAGTGCCAAAGCCCACAAAAAGAACACAAAGAAAAAAACTTCCCATGACTCAGTAGCATCAGAGAAGAGACACTCAGGGCAAAATTAACTTCACTGTCTTTACACTGATAAGCATGCCAAGCTGGCAGAGTACTGCTCCAGTGTGAACAGCCTGGATAGGGCACCAGGCTCCCCTATCTGTCAGAGGACACATTGCCTTGGAAAGGCACAAAGCAACCACTGCCTGGCTTCACGGATAGCAGTTGCTGTCACCTCGGGGCAAGGCTTTCAAAAGTTTCCTTAATTCAGAAAAGCACATGGATGGTAAGATGAGCAGCAGCAAAGCAAGGTGAGATGAGTCATGCTGTTGGTCAGACCTACGTGGCTTTGGAGGAATACAGTATATTTCCAGAGAGAAACCTGTGAGACAAGGATGTTGAGGTCAGAGAGCACTCACTACTTCCCCAGGCACATTTGGAGCTCTGGCAGAGGCACTGCAGGGTTTTGTAGTATTATCCAAGAGGAAAAAAACAACAAACCAAACAAACAAAACATATACACACACACAAAAAAAACCCCCAACATCACAAAAACAAACTCCAAGCACAGAATGACACTCCAAAGCCCATAATCATCTCTGTGAGAGAAACAAAGAGCAAGGTAAGTCCTCAAGGCATGGCTACATATGGGGACACCCACAGCCTGCCACCTGTATTACTTAACTTCCCACTTCATTGTCATCTGCGCTGCTGCAGCTCTTCAAACTTTGTAGTGTTATCACCCCTGAGCCTTTGGTGAAGCCTCAGTTCTAGGAGTTGTGTGATAAAAGTAGAATGACTTCCTGTTTTCACAGAAACAAAGGTTTCCATCCTCCCTTGATGCTCAGAAAAAAAGTAAAAACATGAACTAGGAAAGGCAAAACTAGCTAAAATGTATGTGTTTATTTTTCAGTCATAGAACCCAGGGCTCACCAGTTTTGACTACTTACAATCTGCTATATAATTGTCTTTATTGCATAGATTTCCCTCAGGCTCCTATGCCATGATATTATAAACCTCTATGGCATTGATTTAGTTTCTAGAAATTTATTCTTTAGAAAGAGCTAATAAAAAAGAGTAAATACAGGTAAAGTTACTTTCAAACTCAAAAAGATATTTACGGTGGAAGAGTAGCAGCTAAATGCAGCCTACAGAAAAAATGGAAACTGTTTTTCTCCTGTCATTAGGTCAGTGAGTGAGGTGATGCAAATTTGATTTCCCTTCTGCCCTTTGAAGTGTTTGTGATGTTAGCCAATCATTTCTCTCCTTCTCTTGAAATACTGGGTACAACTTCTCTGCTTTGCAGGGATGGGCACAGCAACCCCCAGATCTTCCAAGGCTCCCACCATACAACTCACCTGGAGCCCAATTACCAAGTGGGGATGTATCCATGGCCTCAGGAGAAGGGAAATGCTAAGAAAAAATCCAAAAAGAAGTGAAGGAACTGGCCACTGGGCTTCTACATGCAAGGCTTTCTAAGTCTATGGTTGCAGAATCCCCACAGTCTTTCTCTCCTGTTGTTGGAGACAATAGTTATCTTTAGATCTCCAGTGACAGATTACTGAGCTCAGATATGAGACCCTCACTCCTTGCACATTGTTGGAATGCTTCAAGACCACATTACCTCTGCCAACACAAACCAGCTCCCAGTGCCACAACTGTTTCTCCTGTGAAGCTGGGAGACCCAGTCCATTCAATGAAATGTGAGAGAAAATGACTAACTTGAACCTCAATGCAGCAGTTAAAGTTTGCTGCATTAGGACAATCAGACTCTAACTCAATTCCCAATATGTCTGAAACCCTCCAGGCTGCTCTGGACTGAAGGGTCAGTATAGCTTGGACATACCAAGCACAGTTTTTTCTGCTCTGTACATTGTCCAGGCACTGCGGAAAGGTTATGATGGCAGCAGCACATGGCAGAGCAGCCTCCTCCTGAGGGTTAAAGGCAGGGATTAATGTGGTTTTTGGATAACCAGAATCCAGAGTCTTTTATGCAGCACTGACAGCTTGGGAACACCAAGTGATTTTTAACTGGAACCACTTACTTGTTTGTCTAGGAGCACTGAATCTGCCTTTGTTCAGGGAGGCTTGGAGATGGATTATGTATTCTGACCCATTTTTTTACTTCTGTTTATGACACCTGTCAGTTACTCAATAGCTGAGAGCAAATATTGTTTTATTGATTTATTTTTCTAAACAACACAAATCATGCCAGAAGATGGATGTGAGCCCATTATAATAAAAAACATTTCTTTAAAACAGAAAGAAAGCAAAATAAAACCAACAAAAACAAGCAAGTTCTTTTCCCCCTCTTACCTAAGGTAAATGGACAGTTGCAAAAATGTGNTTTTTTTTTTTTTTTTACCTTGGCTAAAGCTTGCCATCTGGTGGAGTGAGACCAGATCAGCTGCTCTGCTCTGGAAGGAAAACAGGAGCAAACACCCTCTTTCTTACTGAAATAACCATCTGGTCTTCCTTCAAGACAGAAGCTGGATCAATCAGACACGGCTGACCTTGTCTGCCTGGAAAGCTAAATACAGAGCTGAAGAATGAATGGTGGCACATCAGTAGATTTTGAACCTTGAGAGCACAGAAGCTTTATTTAATTTGATCAGCTCACACAAGAGGTTTTAAATTGCCCTCAGCAAAGACACGCTGCCATTCTCTTACAGGTTTTTGAAAGCTAACATTATTTATGGTGTATAAGCTAACTATGTTTTATGGTTTTAAATGAAATGAAAGAGAATCTCTTGTGAGCAAACACTGGATAAATATAAACACTGTTGCTTTATCCTTGAATTAGCCCTTTTGTGGGGCTTCTTACCAGCCAACTGGATTATTTAGCTAAGAGGAAAGGGAAAAGAAAGGACAGGCAGAAAGCAAGAAAGAGAAAATGAGGAAAAGATTTAAAGAGAAAGAAAGAGAGGATGAATGGAAAGGAGACCAGATCCTTCATATAGATTTCAATTTGACTGCACTGGTGATAGCCCTAGTCCTTTGAAGCAGCTGCTTCAAAAAAGTGGGTTATGAAACTGCCAAGAAAATATAATCATCTTTTCATTGCTGTTCTTAATCTTGTTAAAAGAGCAGATAAAATATATCTATCCAGGGATACTCCACAGCTATCTTTCCCTCAGTTTCCCTCAGACTAGGTATAATTTATAATTAAAACGAAGTTAATATTCCAATATCTATTTTCAAAGCAAGAAGAAAAGAACTTTTGTATCCATGAGGCATTTTTCCTTCTCCTTTATTAGAGTAAAAGCAATGATGATATGTTTAATTACCCTTTTTTCCTCCTCATACTACTGGGAAGAAAAGGGAACAGGAGATGAAGGGTCTTCTACCAAGTCCTTGAGCCTGAAATCTTGGAGAAAAATGTTTCTGCTTTTAAAGTGAGATACTGTTTCTGCTTAAGCCAAAGACAGAAATCTCTAGACAGGGTCAGAGTGAAGTGTAAGCACTTCATTGCATGGCACTGTGAGACACCAAACATCCTTCTCCATATTCTGTTCCTGGCTCTAATCATACTTTGAGGTTATCAGTTGAAGATATACATATTAATCAGCATGTTATTTACGGAAACAAGTGCTGACTGTCTGCTCAGTTCCTCTCCTAAATCATATAGGCACCCAATCCTTATGAAACAGATGATGGTGGGAGGAGAAGAGGACATGGAACTGACATTCCAGCCTTCTTCCTGCCCTCCTTTGGTGCAACACCTAAAGACATCTCTAGATTCATCCATTTAAAATAGCTATGGAAATGCACAACAGCTTGTATTCTGCAGCCCTACCTCTGGCTCAGAGGGCAGTGGTGGTCATGTTTGCTACTCATTTACACTGCAGTAGGAGTCAGAGGCTGAATTACAGTGTGATAAAAAGGTAGCCCTTCATAAAAGAAAGGGCCTCCAAATCCACTCCTCAGTCTGTGTCCACGTATGCTTGCTTAATTCAGTTAATTTCCTGAAAAGCATCTGTATTAAAGAATAATTTCCCTTACCCCTTTTTAATTCCTGACAATGCCACCAATCAGCGTGGCTCCCCAGGAACATCATCCACAGTCTAGAACCCATAACTCCCATACCTCTTTTCAGAGAGTGCAGATCTCTTGCTCATGAGGTTGTTTAACACAAAAAATACCAGACAACATTCTTAAGTCGAGGTTGCTGAGGAGTGATTACCCTCAAGGTTCCTAGTCACAGAAATATTAATACCTGGAGGCAGTAGGTAAGAAATAGGTCATATGAGTTTTTCCTCTCACTGTTATGCTACATGTGACTTCAAACATTTCCCTTTGGAGCAGGTAGGAGTCATGGCAGCCAGGGCAGAGCATTAGGAAGTCTGTAGCATGGTAATCCCACTATTGTAATGAATTAACAGATAAATTGTGCTGTTGGGTGGTGCTAAAATACCAAATGCAGTCCTTTGTGTGTAAAAGTATTGTGTGAAGCCATTGTGTGCAGTAACAAACTGTTGGTCCAGTATCAATTCTTTCCTGGCTTGGTACTTGCATGGACAGACTATGCCTAATGGTCAGGGAAATTTTTAATCTGTTGTTTTAGATTCTGCTGGTCTACTCTGTTTTCATCTCTTCCTCCAGGATAGGGTGGTGAAGAGTAAAGGTCCCTCAACTCCTTGCCTTGCTGAGTCCCTCACCATCCTAAAGTCTCAAGGTTTCAGCTGTGAACCCACCTGGATTAGTTCAATGTGGGAAAATACATGTCACTTTGTAACTGTGAATGTCTTCACTAAAGTCTTTCTGCCCTAAAAATGTCAAATCTAAGAAAAGGGAAGACCAAATTCTATTTACTAGTGTAACACCCTAGTAACTTATGTGGCAAAATAAAACAACTTAACCACATAACAGGCCTGACAGAAAGGAGGTTTACTCTTACAACTGCAAGCTAAATTTGTCCCTCATCTGTGAAAAAAGACAAGAGGTTTTAATTATTTACAATCTACACCTGTTGGAGACAATGTGAGTGCTATCAAATTTCAGTTTTCTTTTGCACTGTTGCAGAAAATGGGTTGTTTTTTCAGGCTACATGGAGAACCAGGAATTACTAGAGATAAGAAGCTAAAATTATTTTAAATTAATGGAAAACCACTGAAATATGAATGCTTTCAAACTAAAACAGATAACAGAATTACATATAGACTTACGAGTAATTGGTAAAGGCAGTATCATAGCTCTCCAGAATGACTAGCTGATTAACAGTGCTAACAAAAGTCCCATGTAAGTATAAAAGCAGCATCACACAAGCACTCAATGACAGACTGGTTGAGGTTGAAAGGGACCTCTGGATGTCATCTCGTCCAGCCCTCTCTACTCAAGCAGGTCCACATATAGTACCTTGCCCAGGATCATGATCATACAGTCTCAAAAACTGAATATTCAAGATACCTCCATGTATAAAGACTCCTCAATCTCTCTAGGCAACCTGTGCCAGTGCTTGGTCCTCACTGTAAAAAAGCATTTCCTGCTATTCAGAAGGAACCTCTTGTGCTTCAGTTTGTGCCCATTGCCTCTGGTTCTGTCACTAGGCATCTCTGGAATTACTAGTCTCCTCTTTGCATCCTCTCAATAGATATTCATATGCACTTAATAAGATTCCCCTCTGAGACTTCTCTAGGATCTCTCATTGTCCCTAATTGTTACAAGTTATTGTCCCCAAACTGAAAATTCCAAATAAACTTTTCAAGAACACCTAACTTTTCACTATTGCACAATCTCTCCCTTTCTTTAGCCACCTTACTCCTTTTCAAATTGTATACCTGGAATACTAAAATATTTGTAACAGAAAATTAAGTAAATAAGTGTTTCCCTGTGAGTGTTGAAAGGAAGACACCCAAAATGAATGCTTGAATTAAGGTTAATAACACAAAATAGCAATGATGAAAGGAAAACCCTTATTGTCTTCATTGTGAATGATCTAATTACTTCTGGGACAGCTCTGGGAATATCTCACCCGACTCCTGAGCAACACACAGGGCAATCACTGTTCTCACAGCACAGCCAAAATTGTGTGGTCCTTATCCTTGTGTTATCAGCTGTTTTCAAGAGCCTGGCCTTTGTGGCAGTATCAGGACACAAAGGAACACAACAAGGATTAGAACTCTATTTTTCTCACTTCTTTGGCTTTTCTGACACTTCCTTCAACTGGAGAAGGGCCACACATCCTTTCAAAAGTAAGGCCGTCCTTACTTTTAAGGTTCAGAAGTTGTCTTCTCTCCTTGGGTCCAAGAAAAGGAATTACAATGACTGGCAACATGATCTAAATTTGACATGCAGACATGCACCTCTATCCCCTAGCCGAGAACAAGTTCAAAGGGCATCACAGTAATACTTTTTGACCTGTGCCTAACTCCTTTTCCGTCACTCTTTATCACTCCTCTCCATCACCCATCATATGGCAGATATCAACTGAAGGCTACCTTTGCACCCACTACAGGTTTGCATGAATTCTTCAATACAAATTCAGCTGAACCCAGGAGGTCTTTCAAATCAGGCAGCTGACAGTGGGACCTGGAAGCCATATCACCCTTCTCATCTGAGCTTGTTGTTCTGGAGCCATCTCTAGATCTGGCTTGTGGATTTGCAGACTCCAGAACAAAACTACTGTGACAGAAAATGTACACCAGCTTCCCATGTCTCTGCTTCCAAAGGCCAAATCAGCAAACACAAAGCTAATGCATTAGAGTGATGAGCACTAGGTCTCCAAATGTGCTTTTAAAATAAAATTACATTAGCATGAGAGTTCAAAGAGCTTTCTCCCTACAGTTTCCTGTCTTAATTTTTACATATATATATGATATTCTGCTACAAGTTCAGGCTCTCTGGAATCACAAAGGTAAAAGAAACTCTTCCTGGAGTCAACCATGGTCTGAATACATTGAAGAATGGCTTTAAGTAGAAATAGCAAGTATGTCTTTAAAATTATGCAAAAGAAAGCAAGAGAGAAAAAGGACAGCGGAGATTGAAGCCAGCTTTCTGCAATGATATGATAAGAAAGCACATCAGAAGAAGAAAATATGTTAAGTCATACAAGTAAATGAAATACTTAAAGTGAAATGGAATATTTATTTCTAGCAGATCAGCAGAAAGAAGCAAAATAGACATAATGATTACTTATTACTTGTGCCACATGGCCTTACTGAGTGATCCCTTTTCTTGTTTTGGATTTCTAAGACTTCTTGTTCCTCCTGCATTTAGCCTACATTGCCATTTGTAACCATTTCCTGTTCCCACCTGATTGCCACTCGTTAGAACCTCTGCTGAGCATGACTCAGTAATTACACTCTGCAGAGCTCAGGGTTGTTCCCTGTCCCAGGCACACATAAAGATGAGGAGGTAAACCCTTGTGGGAAAAGAACAGTTTTAATTATTTAAAACAGCAAGAGACTTCTCAGCTAAGAACTCTTCTCTCTTTCCCCCCAAACTCACTGACTGGGAAAAAAGATATTTTTTTCTACCCTTCCCCACCTGAAACATGGTGTTTTTATATACGAAACAAACTACTTAGATCCAGCTGTGGTTGCTGAATTTGCTTGGTATAGGTATTGGGTTAACTCTTGAGTGCAGCCTAACAGTTGAGAATTCACCAGTAAGCAATGTGTTGCTATGTTAATTATCCCCACAGTCCTCCTCTTCCCCTTCATTAACAAGGTCTGACTTGTGATCATTTATGAAAATTGTTTACCATGGAGGATGTAGATCTTGATTGACAGAATGGAGCCAGCATGAAGGGGCTGAAGGATCTCACAGAAAAGAAGCATCTGCAGTCAGAGGAAACTCCCTATTCTGTCAGAGATTTTAAAGAGAGGTTCAAACAAGAAGAAGAGGAAGAATAGTCTGTCAGCTGATGGAGAGGCAGGCAGTCTCCAGTCACAGACACATTGTCCTGGTTTGACACAAGTATGGGGGGAAACCCAAATAAAAAGCCTCCCCACACCCAGAGAAAAGGAAGAAACAGAACAAATCACATACATCTGGGGCAAAAGTGAAAAGAATAACATTTACAAAGAGAACAGTAAATAACAGAATCAGTTAACTTCTATAATGGAGTGATTCCCGCACTTGATGAAGGAAGACCAACCGATGTCATCTACTTGGACTTTTGTAACACCTTTGATTCGGTCCCTCATGACATCCTTATCTCAAAACTGGAGAGGTATGGATTTGAAGGGTAGACTGGTAGATAAAAAATTGGCTGGACAGACACAACCAGAGAATTGTGGTCAATGGTTCTTTGCCTAGGTGATGAGTGATGAGTGGTGTCCTNAAGAGAAGGCTTTGAGGGGATCTTATAGTAGTCTTTCAGTACCAAAAGGGGGATTATAGGATAGAAGGGGAGAGACTTTTCAGCTGCTCAGATTGTGATATGACAAGGGAGAATGGATACAAGCTGAAGGAGGGGAAATTTAGATTGGAGATTAAAAGGAAGTTCTTTACCCGGAGGGTGGTTAGACACTGGAACAGGTTGCCCAGAGAGGTTGTGGCTGCCCCATCCCTGGCAGTGTTCAAGGCCAGGCTGGATGTAGCCCTGGGCACCCTGGTCTAGCGATTTGCATCCCTGCCCATGGCAAGGGAGTTGGAACTAAATGATCTCTAAGATCCCTTCCAACCTGGGCCATTCTATGATTCTATGATGAACTTCCCAGGTTCCTGTTGCAAAAAGGCGGTTCACCATCCCCCCCACCAAGAGGAAACCTGGCAAAATAATCTAGATGAGATGAAATGGAGTTGTTCTGAGCTGGGATGGTGGGTGGGATGAGCTAGGATGAATGGATGGAATCAGATGAGATTGGATGAAAAATAGCCATCCTGCATGCCCACTACTTCCCCGAACCCTGCCCATGCCCAGGTGGGTCCACATCAGCACCGCCAATTCTTCTGGGTCACAGAACAAGAAACAAAATGGCACAATTTGCGGAGAAGAAGGAGAAGATTTCCCTTTTTTTTTTTTCCTTTGTGCCCCGTAACACACATCAACCAGGAGCTAAAAGAATTATACTGAATGTGATGTACTTCTACCCCGTGGTCACCTGGATCCATCACCCTTTTCCTATCTGTCTTTCAGCCCACATAGTGCCACCTTGTTGTGGACATTGATGTGACGTCCAGGTTGAAGGGCCGTGGAGTGGAGACTTCATCTCTGAACTGAAAAGTAACCCAGTAAAGCAGTGAGAAAGAGCAACATCTCCAAGGAGGTGAATACTTCCTATATCTGCATAAAATAATTTCTAAGGCTTTAATTGTGCAATTGATTGGAAAAAAATACTATTATACTTGACACCCTTATGAACTTAAGGAGAAACACAAGGCACAGGATAAGGAAGTGATTTATGTCCTTACCTCTATGCAGTTTACCACAAAGTTCCAGAATTATGGCCTATCACTTATAACAATGATCCCAGCTAAAATAATACAACCACACTCTTAGCATTTTCTCCCACTGATGTTACTGGTAACTTCTCTGTTCCTGTAGAGAAAAAGGAGACCTGTGATCTGTTGTCAGCACACCTACCTCACCCACTCATACATTAAGAGTCCTGTGCTGGGTAGAGCATTTTGTTAATACTAGCAGACTGCTGATCTCCTGGAAATCAGGAGAGGGTAGAAAATGTGTGGTAGAGCAAGATTCCTCAGCACTTGAATGGCTAAAAAAATACCAAGAGATGATAGTACTGCTGTGATATAAAAACTAGCACTTTACTACCATAAGCTTATAGGATTACCATTCCTAAAGGGCTTTCCTGTTTATCTGTTAAGGTAATAGAATTAAAGGGGAATGCTAGGGGTGTCCTATCACAGAATCACAGAGAGGTTAGAATTGGAAGGAACCTTTAGAGTCTTGCAGCATTATAGATGCAAAAAGATGAAGTTTCTTCCTGCCGTGGGTGGATATTAAATTCTATTTCATTATATCCAAACACTAATAAACACAACAATTTAAGAATGAAAATGCTATGCAAAGTCACGGCTGCACTATTTTATACATCATAGCTTTATTGACTGAGCTGTCAGAAATGTAAACACATTCATTAATGGTGGAGGTAAGTGGACCAATCTTCAAGATGCAAATAATCAAGATAAAATCACTCTGGTTCAGTAAAATTCATAGATGTATACCATATTAAAGAAGACAGAAATAATTCTCTTTCTAATGTATCCCTCCGGATAGCATTATTTCATTCACTGATCCCTGCCATACGTGTAGAGCTTTCATTTGAAGTGCAGCACACTTTGCAGATAGGTCTGAGATTAACCCCTTCAAGCAATGAGGAAAAGTAGAAGACATCAATTCCCTCGATATTGTGTTTGAAGCTTAATTAAAGAATATCATGAATCATTTCTCCTTTAAATTAGCTGTGTTTCTCCTTTCCAGATTATTTTATACATGATGTGTTTGATTTCATGAATAGATTCAGGAGAACACTTTATGCCTCCAGCAATGACTCCAAGCAGTTTTATGAGGAAATGGTTTCCTAGTTTCTGTAATCAACCTCAAGATACTTCACTGCAATGCAGTAAGTATGAATATGCCATTCAACACTGAAGGTGTTGCCAGCGTGATAACAGGGACCAGTGCTTGGAAACTGATGCCTGCATTTTCAGGCTCCAGTCAACAAAGAAGTTGTTACGAAGGAAAGAGGCAGTTTTCAGACATACAGGGACAAACAGACTAAAAAGAATCAGCTGTACTTACAGAATTAAAATTAGGATTTGGAGAGTATTTCTTAAATGGGTGAGGAAAGTATGTGAGGTGAGGGAAGTATTTTACAGACCTAAATTAATCATCTTTCCATGAATACAGTATGGCTGAGAGACATCCCTCTTCAGGACTTCAGCTATGGCTAGTTTTCATTCCAACAGGGAATAATAGTGTCTCTGAGCACTCACTTATATTATGGATGAGCTAGATCCCAGATGCTAGAGCTCATATCTGGAAAGAGAGTAAATTTAGACTGTGTCTGCATGGATAGAAACACCTACACTCAGACATGCCTTTCAGTCACATTATAAAGCCCCTAGCCAACTTAGAATGTGACCTCAGCGTGAGCTACGGATTTTTGCACATATGATTTAATAGCTGTTAAAAGAAGCCAGGCCTAGTGGGCTGTAGTATCTGGGCAGGGTTTCCATCCTAGCCCAGTAGAGCCCCAGAGCCAGAGTGCTCCCCTCATAGCCCCATCTAGGCAAGTGGCTGCAGTTCCCACTTCTGCATCACTGGTGGAAAAATAACAAATACAAGTTGTAAATCAACCCGTGGAGACCTCAACTAGAATGAATCAACTGGACGATGTGCCAGTCTTTCTCAGTCTTTCACTGAACTGCTTCTAAATGAGGTTTGTCTCACTGTGTGTGGGTTTGTCTTCCACACACACTGATTTTGAGAAATGCTTATGTTTTACACAGGTATCACACAGGACTGAGCAAAATTTTTACAGACGTGTAAACTTGTCAACACAATTCTCACCTTAAAAATTAGTGAATTCATTCATTCATATATAATACCACTTCTTTATTCATCATTGATTTTGTCATCCCAAAACTTTTCCTCTGATTATGTGGAGAGGTGGCTCCCACCTTCCCAGGTAGTGATATTTTCCTTTACTGAGCACTGTTTTCACTGTTTACTAAATGTTATTTGTTTCTTTGAAAAGAACAGAGACTTTTGTATTACTGTCCCATGTCCTGAAATCCGAGGAATTCTTTTCATTCTCTGTAGAACCCTGAACAGAGATATCTGCAGAGAATTATGAAATCTAGTTTATAACTGGAATTCCCCAAAAATTCTCTCCTGGGAAATATTGCTGAAAACTTCACAAGTTTATGCTGATTTTGGAATTAACTTTCAGCAGTTAAGGATTTCACACCATGCAATAAACAGACAGCTTGCACAATTTTACCTGAACTAGCAGGAGTATTTTCAAAGAGATGAAATTGCCTTAAAACATGCTACTTTCTGGAAGCCAAGTATTTTTCAGAGACCTAATCATTGCAACGAAATCCTCTTCTTGCTGCTGTCAAGGGTAGACAAGGAAAAACCTGAGTATTTATGACTCAGTCTCAATAAAGTAAAACTAGTTCAGACTTCTGCCTTCCTTGTGGGCATCTTCATCTGAAATTCTCTCTGGAAATTGCATTAGTTTTCTTATGAGAAAGTCCCTATAATCTGCCTAATTATCAGCCTGACAGCTTTACATACTGCTTATATGCAGAAAATGAAAGGAATGATGAGGGAATTTCATGGAAGAGCCTTTATTTCCCCTGATAGAAATATCATCTCAACCTAATTTCCACGTTAACATTTCACATCGCCTTTCATATCTTACTGGTGGAAATATATCCACTCTCATCTATTCCCACAAAAACAGAAAATGAGAATTGACACTTGTTCTTGTTCCAGCAAAGCAACTCCAAAAAGAGTGAATTTGGGTCAGACTAAGTTGTTGCCTGTCATAGAGATACTCAGCCTTTTAAATACAAGTGATTTCATTTAGAAACAGAGTTAAAAGGAGAAATATGACTGCATTTCTGCATTAAAAAATAAAAAAAAAAAAAATCTGTGAGACAATCTAAGACTTGCAGGCAAACAGATAATTATATGCTCATTTTTTTGGACTGTCTCTTCATAAATAGTCAAAGCCTGGAAGTCAGGAAAACTAGGTCTTGTAACTGACTTAGATGCAACAGCATTCCTTACCCAGGTTCTTAAAAGTGCCTTTTGACTTGCACACCTTAACAGTATTTGAACTTTTGAGAAGGCTGACAACTACTGTAAACCAGTAGGGCCTTCTGATGCTCATATGCTCATGACTGATGAAGGGCAACTGAGTAATCTAGTTTTGAGGCTACAAATACACAAACAAGCTGGGCTTTGGAGACCCACCTCATGCAAAGCTGCAATGTTTCTTTGGTTCTGATCTCATACTGAGCTTCTTGCAGTAGGAAATGCACCTCTAATCTTCTGTAGGCAAAACACATAAAAGGTTATTGCAGTGATTTGCAATTTTATAATTCCACTCTTTTCTTCACTTTGCTATAAAGATTATTGACCAATACTAGTGCAAGTTGACAGAACTTGTGTTTTACAGCAAAATCAAGCTTTGCTTGCTGTTCCTGCCCTGTGCTCAGAAACCTTGACAAACTGAAGAACACATCAAGAACAGCAATGTTCATTTTATATTACTACTGTTCAAATCTCAGGTGAACCCTCATAAACAAATCTTTTTTAATTATGCATTCATTTCAACATATGTTCAGTACACAAGGGCTATTCATCAAAATTTACCTTCATTTTATAATTTGTACTTGGTATTGTGCAACACTCCCTGGAAAAAGGCTCCCAGATCAGAGTCTTACCAAACAGCTACACAACAACTTCCTGGCACTAGAAAACGCTTTCTTAGCTTTACACACTAAATACGTGGTTAAACTCAAAGCAGTAAAACTTCAGCTTTGTGAAGAAATCAGTGTTTCACAGCATGGAAGAAGGCTTGTTCAGCAATCCAAATGAGCTGACAGGAACTAGACATCTTCAGAAAAGCAGATCATTCTCTTTAAGCAACTTCTGCTTCTATTTCAGGCTCCCTACAAGAAATAAATCTGGGATGTCCTATAGCCATTAGCAGGAAGAGGCTTCTGTTATCACAACAGTCTTCTCAAGTGAGCATAAAAAGTTCTGATTAAGACATTAGAGGGAAAGTTCATACAATGATAGAATCATAGAATAGTTTGGGTTGGAAGGGACCTCCAACGGTCCCCTCTGCACCGAGCAGGGATGTCTTCCACTACATAACCTCAACTGTTTCTAGGGGTGAGGCATCTTCCTCCTCGTTGGGCAACATGTGAGAGTGTTTAACCACACCTCCTGTAAAAAATATCTTCCTTATATCTAGTCTAAATCCCTCATATTTTAGTTTAAAACCATTATCCCTTGTCCTGTTGCAACCGGACTGCAAAATAAAGACTGTCTCCATCTTTCTTATAGGCCCCTTTAAGTACTGAAAGGCTGCAATAAGGTCTCCCTTGAGCCTTCTCCTTGCTTCTCTATCTGACAAGCTCTCTGAGGCATGGAGAAACACACCCTGGAGGTATCAGTCTCCTCTCTTTATACTCCCTGTCCAGATCTGATAAGTCTTATCTTTCCAATCTGCCCAGGAAAAAAATGAGGCTCCTGTCACTACACAGTCACATTTTAATGAGCTGGTTTAAAGTCATTTTTATTTTAAACACACAGGAGGATAAAGTTCTCAGCTTTATCATAAGTCTACACAGTTCAAGGGGGAAAAAGGTGATTCTTCCACCAGTGACTCTGTACATCATACTGAGCTTCACCCTCTGATCTGCCTGTGTAGTGAGTTACGCTGATCCTGGTCTACCTGACATCAGAAGAAACCTTTCTAGCAAGTCCTGTCACAGCAGGATCAAGTCCCTGCCATAGATCTCCTACCCGGCAGATATTAATCAATCAAGCACAGATATTCACATTAGACTTTTAAATGGGTGAGGGGGTAGCTGTTTCACTCAATAACAAATTGCACAGAAGAGAACAACTTACTGGTAATTGGCTGTAACTAATTAGGTAAGCTGAACACAGAGGCTACTAATGACAGCCAGTTGCTAAACAGCTACGACTGTTAATTGCAAAAGTTTCTGGAGCCCTTTGACATGATCTCTGGCAGGTTATATGCAAAGCCACATGGAGGAATAAATTAATTGTAGCTTTGTTATGTTCAGTAAGAAAATGGGTAGGAAAAATGCAATACAGCTTAGAAATGAGAAGGTGATTATCAGAATTAAATGAATCCTTTTAAAATGAATAAAGTCAGGTAGAAGACTTGATCACCAAAACTGTAACAAAATGGGAGAAAATGTTAAAGGACTTATCTTAAGGAAGTTAATTTAAATAAAAGCAGCAAGTGAACCACCTTTAATTACTCATCGTGGTCCTAGACACCTATGCCCAATAGCAAATCATAGTTCAGGCTTTATATACTTACTGAAAATTCACAAGAAAAAAGGAATGCATCTTAAGCTGAAACTTCTTTTCCTAAGAACAATATTCTATTTGAAGTCAAATATAAATAAAAGTAAAAATAAAATTAGAAACTGGATACCTTAATGACTCATATCTCTGCCTGTTTTTCTCCTGACTGTCTCCCTGCATTCATCCAACATGCTGCTTGCATGCCTGTAAATTTGTTATCTGATACACAGAGAGCAAGAAGAGGTTAAGCATGCTGGGCCAGCATCACAAACCAGGTGTGAGTCTGCCTAAATCTTTCTGCAGCAGGCACTCCGGTGTACACAACACCCTGAGGCCTGTAATCCTTAGAAAAGAGTCAAAATCTCGCCTACTTTCAACATTTTGTGGGTACTTTATTTGAAACATGATCAGTTTTCCCAGCATGGATTCTTTACCTTTAAGGTATTCTAGAAATGCATCTATTTCTGTTTGATCCTGCTGCCCTAACAGATTACATTTCCTGAAATATTTCATATAGTTGACCCTGCAACTCCATTCATGAGCTAAGACATTTACACTCTTCCAGCCTGACTTGTGTAGTGGCCTCCATTACAATATAAATATCAAACCAAGATAAAACTTAATTAGAATTCAGGTTCAAAGCATGTCACTGCAACTTCAATATGGAAGAAATTCTAGCCCATGTTTTACACTATATGGTCTAATCTGTCATATCATAATAGAGGAAAATCCCTGAAGGACACAACATTGTAGGACTTGTTAGCCATGGGAAAAAAAAGGTATTCAATTTAACTGGCCAGATGCAGTCTCTTGACATTCCTTTGGAGGACTGAATTATCTAGGACTGAATAAACTCCTATTATGAAGGAGTGTGGAGTCAAAAATCAAAGGTTATGTTGTGAATATTTCTGTTTTCACCTTTTCTTTCTTCTTGTCACAGCTGAGCATGATTCACGTTTTACCTGCTACACTTAAAATTAGACATTTACACTCACATCAGGCTGCTAAAGCAGCTTGCATTTCTAAAATGCTCAGAAACCTAGCAGATCTGATTTCACCTGACACCCTAACTTCAGATAACCATTATTTCAAACTTCTGTCAAAACCTGTAATGTGTAACTAAACCACTGAATCTCCTATTACTTACTTGTCCCCTAAAGTGAATGACATTTTATTTTAAAGTGTTCCCATTAGATATAAGTGCATGGTCAGGTGTTACCTTCTCTGAGGTAGTACCACTCTGCCAATATTACATGGCTGCTGCTGCTCTTTGTATAAGCAAAATAATTGCCTCTCACTCTTTCAAGATTTGTGTGGTTTTCAAAGACCCTTTTAAGGAATTTGTCGATGGCAAATATTTCACCTCTCAGGAAAAGTACTTGTATCCTCCATCACTTAAAGAAGCAGGGAGGTATCATATGATGTGAAGATTTGATATGATAACGCAAACCTATCTTTTTTCCCCTTCAGCCACTCTGTTACAATCCAGGGAGTTATCTTGAGTATCAGGATTAACAGATTTTGCTCAGGTTGTTCCTCCAAACAAGAACATAAACTCTTTTGCAAGCAAGATAAATGTCTGGTCTTAAGTCTTACAGATAAGGTAACTTTTCTTCCATAATAAGCATGCTTATTTGGAGGTTATCCTGAGCAGCAGATACATAATATCACGGTACCTAGAATGAAATGCAGTGATTTCTTTTTTTTTCTAGTATTAAAACTAATACATGCTACAACAGATCTTATTTGGTTATCTGGCTCTGGAGGTGATATGTCACACTGGAGTTGTCCCCATTTCCTATAATGTAGTTTTTAATCAATGTAATTACACTACCTTCCTGGTTCTTCATCAGGTAAAAAACATTGTGATAGTTTACAACCCAAAATCTGTGTGAGGACACTGAGAAATTACCACATTGCTGTAGAAAACTGGATTTGTTCTCTCCAAATCTAATTGCTCAAAAAATAATCTTGTTTGCATCACAAAGAGTCAGCAGTCATTTGCATTATATGCAAGACAGTGAGTGTGGGCTGAAATGCTCTCTCTGAGCCTTGCGATTGCAATGCACTTCCATAGCATAGAGAAGAGGAGGCTGACATGAGACCTTTTCAATGTACAGAAATATCTGAAGCGAGAGTATCAAGAGGATGGACCCGGGGTCTTCTTGATAGTGCCAAGTAGTAGGACACAAGGCAACAGGCAAAAGCTGGAACACAGGGAGTTCCACCTAAACCTGAGGAAGAGCTGCTTTACTGTAAGGGTGACTGAGTGCTGGAACAGGCTGCCCAAAGAGCTTGTGGAGTTTCCTTTCCTGAAGATATTAAATATCCGTCCAGACACAATCCTGAGAAATGTGCTCTAGAGGGCCCTGCTAGAGCAGGGAGGTTGGACTAGATGACCTTCCAACTTTAACCATTCTGTGATTCTGTGAATGTGAAGCAGCAGGAGGAAAGTTTGCTCTTGGTTTTTCAGAACTTTCATCCAGGGAAGTGATCAGGACTCCCCAGCGAGACAAGAAAGCTGGGCCATTTAGCATGGACAAGTCTTTATCCTAATGCCTGAGAACTCACAGCACTTTCCATGCCTAAGCAGAGCTGGTAGGTTAATGCATCACCAGGCACATCCAGCCAGGCTGTCTGAAAAGATAGCAACAGCAGTGAAAAAGTGTGTGACAAGACACCTACATAAGCCTCATCTTTGGCTTCCAGTACATCTACACCATCCTCTGCAAACCCCCTGAGGTCAGAGAGTACCACCCACTGTGTGCCAGCAGATCTATTCAGCAAATCATCCAGACACATGTAATAATAGAATAGTCCTGTGAGCAACTCAGGGACAGATTTCCAGTAAATTTGATTGTTCTAGATGGCTACATTTTCACAGAAGCGTACTGAGGAAAAGCTCTGAATGAAGTATGGCACAACTTATTAGGCAGCAGAGTATGTCCAGAATGGAGAAGCCATTCTTGAGGAACTGGGCTCTGAGTGGCTTGGACAACTGTCCCAAGCATATTTCCAATGTAGCTGTTCCAGCTTACAATGTGGGCTGAGTTCACATGTCACTTTCTTTTTTTTTCTTTCCACAAGGGGAATCATGCTGTCTTTCCATTTATCAAACTAATCTACTTCCATGAGATTTACAAGAACTTGATGTCTTTGACTACAACCTTACCAGTAACCTAACGAGGAAGAGAGGATAGGCTCTAAGGCCTGGCACATGTACATCCATGCTGTTTAATTAGCAAGACTTCATAGAATAATAGAATCATAGAATGATTTGGGTTTGAAGGGACCTTGAAAGGTCATCTAGTCCAAAACTAGATGAAAACTGCAATGAGAGAGGACATCTTCAGCTAGATCAGGTTACTCGCTGTCTTCCATCCAACCTGACCTTGAATGTTACCAGGATAGGACATCCACTACTGCTCTGGGTAACCTGTGACAGTGTTTCACCACTCTTATCATAAAAAAAAAATCTTTATATCCAATCTACCCTTTTTCTGTTGAAAATCATTACTCCTTGGCCTTTTGCAACAGGCCCTGCCAAAAAGACTGTACCCATCTTTCCTACAAGCTGCCTTTAAGGTCTAAAATGCCACAAAAAGTTCTCTCTGGAGCCTTCTTTTCTCTGGGCTGAATAATCACAACTCTCTCATCCTGTCCTCATAGTAGGGGTGTTCCATACCTCAGATAAGTCCTCTTCTGGACCCACTACAACAGCTCCAGGTCTGTCTTGTGCCGAGGATTCTAGAGCTAGATGTGGCACTCCAGGTGGGGTCTTACCAGAGCAGAGGAAACAGACAGAATCACCTCCCTCATCCCGTGGGACATGCTCCTTCTGATGCAGCCCAGAATAAAACTGAGTGCTCACTGCCAGTTCACGTCCAGCTTTTCTTCCTCCAGTATCCCCAAGTCCTTCTCTGCAGAGCTGCTCTCCATCCCTAGCTCTTGCCTTGTCCACTGAGGTAGTCACTCTATCATAGAAGGCCGCTAGGTTAGTCACGCAGGACTTGTCCTTACTGTTAGTAGCTGGAATATTTTTTCTGGTGACAACAAACTCCTACCACAGCATTGTTTCAGGAAGAAATAATTCCAAAAATACAATAGAGAAACAAATGAAAGAGAGCTTAAGCATGTGAACATGGGTTTTGGTCTATTTTAATTACAATTTATGGTTTCTAAATCATTGCCCTTTCAAGTTAAATAGAAATTCTTAAGAACGTGAGCTCACAGACACAAGTTCAGCTGGCAACATAAACCCCAAATGTTTAACAAGGGAAAGTGAAATGTTATCCCAGAATTATCCAGCAGATGAGTTAGCTGAAGGTAGAGTGTACTTCTTAGATGTTTACTTCCTCTTCTTCTTTTTGGAGCTGATCCTTACACAATTTTTAACTCCCCTATTTGAGCGTGTAACTCTCTCCGCTCATGCAATTAATATTGTTAAACCTGAATATATAAAAAAAAATTACATGCTATATATTAGATATAGCCAACCCTGAACTTGTGTGAGATTTTGTACTCCAGCTGAATCCTTCTAATTCTATGGGGCCTGATGGGGATTCCACCAAGGGTGCTTAAAGAGCTGACTGATGCCATTGCAAGAAGTCTCTCAAATATTTTCCAACACTTGAGAATCTGAGGATGCCCCAATTGACTGAAAGCCAGCATATATTGCCCATGTTTTCAAGAAGGGCAACAGAGACAACCCTGGTAACTACAGGGCTGTTAGTCTCACTTCTTTACCTGGTAAAAACACGAAGATTATCCTGGGAGTTACTGAAAAATAACTGAAAGACACTGGGGTCATTTGTCGTAGACAGCATAGGTTCACAAAGGTAAAGTCCTGCTTGATAGACTTTAATTCTTTTTTATGACAAGGTTGCCTACCTGGTCAACTAAGGGAGACCAGATGATGTAATCTTTTTGGAGTCTCCCACAGTATTATTCTGGACAAAATGTCCAGCATACAGCTAGATAAGCATTCCTGTGATGGGTGAACAACTGGCTGAAGGGTTGGGTTCAAAGGGACATGGTTTAGTACCATGGGAGTGATAGGTGCATGGTTGGACTTGATGATCCTAGAAGTCTCTTCCAACGATTCTGTCATTCTATCTGTGAAATTACTTTTTCCAGTCTCTATCTCCAAGTTTTCCATGACTGCCTTAGCACTGAGTAAGGACTAGTTCATCTGCAAGCTTACATGCATTTTCCAGTTACATGAGTCTAATAAATTACAATGCTTCTCTTTACAAACTCCTTTCAGTATTAGTTCAGCATTGCTACCAACCTCCCATAAAAGCCTGCTTAACACCTAGAGGCACAGTTATCAGCACTGAAGATTGGTCTAGATAAAACATTCATATCCTTGATAATCCTCGGTGATCCTTTGCAGAGGAACAAAGACACTGTGACCGAATCCAAATTTGCTAAAGGCCACAGAAGATTTTGGTCTTATTGTCAAGAACTCAGCCCAGACTACCATCTGTGGTCTTAAGCTCAGGAATATCTGTTGTTCTACAGTGAAAGATAAGAATAAACCCTTATCAGTCAAGAGTCTTTTATTCTCATTATACTTTAACTACAAGAAGTGTTGGAACTGTTAGACATCTGAGAAAGCATGATCTGTTTCTTCTGCAGCCAAGTAGAAAGACTTTGGCTCATGTTAGAAAACTTATTTTTAAAACAACCAGTGATGTGCACAGTGGCTGCATCAGGTAAGGCTGTAACAGCTGGAAGGCCACAAAAATGGGAGAAAACTTCCAAAAGCCTTTTATCTAGTTCTCGTCCTTTCCCTTACCCATCCCAGCTAACATGCAGATGATCAGCAGAGGAGAAGGACATGTCAAAGGCTGCAATACTGAATAGTTTTTGGCAACATGGGAGAAAGAACAAGAAAGCCAATATCAATTTCGTAAAGACTTTGACCTAGTTGCAGCCTCTGAGCATGTAATTGTACTTGCCCATAATATCTGTCTGATTCATACCCTTGGAAAGCCCATTTTTTTTCAGAGATCACTTAAATCTGTCTTAGAAAGTACTTAAAGAATTGTATGACATATTACTTTCAAGAACAAGATGCAGAACAAGATCATCACTGATTTTTGCTTTCCTGTTTCTTTCTGTTTAAATAAATGTGGAGCTAAGAATAGTGTAACTGCCACTCAGGTCACCTGGTTAGATAACATTAACTACTTTCCACCTCCAATAATACAGGGCATGTTTTTCATAATTTTTTCTTTACCTTGCATTTGGATATACTCCTAGTTACCTCTACAGTCCTGTGATCAGCAGTACTCCCCAGTACACACTCATTTTCAACAGGTTCTGAAGGTCTCAGATTATGTTTTTCCTAGATTCTTTCCCTCATGGAACACTAAGAATGAGGTTTTAAAAGATATACTTACCACTAAAACCTCCCAGAGCACAACAGTATCACTCTCTTATACAGAACATAAGCTTGTAGAGACTCATGGCAAAAATATTGAAGAAGACACGAGTGAAAAACAAGTGACAATCTATATGTAAATATCAGAACACAGCTCCCAGGACACCACTCCCAGCAGCAAAATTGAGAGAAGTGCTGTTTTTGTCACAACTACCAGGCCAGTGCTCCTGATGACACCACAGACCCTGCACATCAGCAAGGTGGCTGGAAGGCTGTGGCACATGACAGGCACCTATCTTTTTGAGTTAGACCATCAAGAACAGATATTTCAATCATATTTTGCACAAGGAAAAACTGTCAATGGATAGAAACAACATAAGATTTATGAAAGATGAAATAAGCTTGAACCCAGGGGAAAAGATTGCTTCATAACAACTGATGTTTTTAAAGTGATATGAAAGGAATGCCCAGAATTAGCTTGATGCCTTCTATCAAGAACAACCACAAAACTCCAATGAGGACTTGACAGTCAGAGCTGCTTGCCCTCTGTGTCCAGACACACCGACTCACACATTTCAAGGTTTATGAGTTGATGTGTTGAAGAGTGAATGCAACTTGCTTAAAGACTTTTTAAATAATATCACATTCCTCCTCCAAAAGATCTTCCACTGTGTTTTGTTGTGTTAATTTTGCTGAAAGTGAAAGTCAGAAACCTGCATGTCTGGATTTCTGCAATTGGGTTTGAAAATACAGAGTAGGGAGACTAAAAGAAATAGCTTCACAGCAATGCAAAATCTGTTCCTTATGTACAAAGAAGAATAGTATTGCCTTCTCTCCATCCTTGTGGGCATGTAGCCCATAGGAGCTGAGATAAAGAGTAGGTCATGAGCCTAGTTATTGACAAGCTTTCCCTGTACTCACCTCCTAGATTTTGGGAAGACATTCTTGCTCCTTTAATCTGCCCTGTCACTTCAGGAAAAAAATATGAGTGCAAAACCACTTAGTCTAAATTCCCTTGTGGTTACATTTTTTTGCTTACGGAGGGAAAATGCAGTGTTGAGTCCCATACTTTCTGTTTCTTACCGTCTGGCAACAACCTCAGGAGAAAATCCCTTGCAACATCAGCTTTGGCACTGCTAGTCTGCAGGAAGGTTTGTCAATGAGAGTAATGCCATCGGCAGTGAATTCGCCTGAGCTGGGATCTGCTAGAAAAGCTCTTAGAGGAAGATCTGGGAAGCTTTGAGGCAGAGGATTAGCCCCAGGGGAATTTTTTTTTTTTTATAAAGATGGCAGCTACTCAAAGGAAAAAAAGGCTGTGCTTCCAGTACCCACCAGAATGGATATTGGCATTCAGGTTACAGGCTGTGAAAAATGCCACAGCCTTTCACTGGCAACAGGGGGCAATGGTGGTTATGGCTGTGTGTGATGTGAGCAGGTTGTTGATCTGCTCAGCCAAGTGGCACAGCTCCATGATGAAGTGATGGAGCTCAGAGAAGAGGTGAGCAGGTTGAGAAATATCAGGGAGAGTGAGAGGGAAATTGATTATTTTCACAGATTGATCTCCACTAAAACAGCCTCCCAGCCTTATCGTAGCAACCCACAGGAGCAGGATCAATGGGAACAGGTCTCTGCCTGATGAAACAAATGGAGCAAGTGTGTTGCCTCGAGAAGCACACTGCCTACAGTGCCCTTGCAGAATAGGTATGGGGTTCTGCAGGAGGAAATGATTGTGAGCAAGGACGAAGTTTGTAAGGGTTCAGAAAGAGGAGAAGTGTCACCAAGACCAGCTCACCTCAGGACTGCCATAAAAACTGACCCTAAAAAGAAAACTCGATGGGTCATTGTTGTAGCGGACTCCCTGCTGAGGGGAGCAGAGGGCCCAATATGCTGTCCTGACCCACTTCACAGGGAGGTTTGCTGTCTCCCTGGGGCACGGGTTAGGGATGTAGCAGACAAACTTCCCACCCTGGTAAAATCCTCTGATTATTTCCCCTTGTTAGTTTTTCAGGTGGGTAGTGAAGAGGTTACTAGAAGAAACCCTAAATCAATCAAAAGAGATTTTAGAGCCTTGGGGCCGCAGCTTAAGGGATCAGGATCACAAGTTATTTTCTCCTCTGTCTCTTCAGTGGCAGTCACTGATGATGAGACGAAGAGAAAGAGCTATCAGGTGAACTCATGGCTGGTGCTACAGGCAGGGATTTGGTTTTTTTCAGTCATAGGCTGATATACAAAGCACCTAACCTGCAGGTGACAGGTGGGATGCACTTGNTTTTTCAGTCATAGGCTGATATACGAAGCACCTAACCTGCAGGTGACAGGTGGGATGCACTTGTCCCAGAAGGGGAAAAGGTTTTTAGGGCAGAAGTTAGCAGGGCTCATTGACAGGGCTTTAAACTAGGTATGAAGGGGGAAGAGGGCATAACTGGGCCTGTTAAGAACAAGCCCAAGGGAAGCACATCAAGGGCCCATAGGACGGTGGACTAATGAAGAACCTTCTTCTTCCATTTCAGCTGGGACAAGGGATAAGTGTTTAAAGATCATAGAGACAGCTGAGATGGGTCTGGTAGGAAACAGGGC
>VWZO01019912.1:112017-141608 GCA_013396975.1 Bucco capensis | reverse complement strand
TGTTGACTACTTAGGATCACCTCTTTATCTTGTATGTGCCTTATCATCCCTTCCATTACTATTCGCTCCATGACCTTCCCAGGCACAGAGGTGAGGCTCACTGGCCTGTAGTTCCCTGGGTCATCTTTTTACTGTTTTTAAAAATGGGTGTGATGTTACCCTTCCTCCAGTCCCCCAGGACTTCACCTGACCTCCACATCTTGCCAAATATGATGTAGAGAGTTCCTGCAACAACATCAGCCAATTCCCTCAGGACCCTAGGATGTATGTTGTCAGGCCCCATGGACTTATTTTGGTCCAATTTCAGTAGGTAGTGCCGAACCTGTTCTTCACATACAGTGGGAAGCCCCTCACTCTCCCCACACTTGTCTGGGGCTACCAAGTCCTGGTCATTGGAGGAAGATTGACTACCAGTAAAGACCGAGACAAAGAACTTATTGAGCAGCTCTGCCTTATCTGTATCCCTCGTGACTAAATTTCCTTCCTCGTTCATCAGAGGGGGAACACTCACCCTGACCTTCCTTTTCTGGTTGTTATACTTATAGAACCACTTTTTATTATTTTTTACATCCGTCACCAAAAATATCTGGGGCTATATGCTGTTGACCTCCTGCCAGGAGCAGGCAGTATGTGGTGGCTGGAGAGAGAAGAAGCCCTGTCTGCACAACATCACTCAATGGCAGGCTCAGAGCAGGAGATTGCTCCTTACTGCTACTTCTTGAGAAGAAATTAGCAGCTCCTGAGATTAAGAAGGTGAAATTTGGGTTTCCTGAGACGTAATTCCTTTTGCTGAGAAGTTTTGGGGCATTGTGTAGCCTGTCATTAGGGGCTGTGTCTTTTATTCCAACACAGCAGAAGGTAAAATATCTTCCAAGGCTCATATGTCTACATTATGATATACATGCCTCCATGAGAAGATGGTATGCTGAAGCCAGCTTCCCTTAGACAGTTTTGACTTAGAGTTTGTCACCACAGGAACATCCCAACCGCTTATGAACTCTCCTGTCCCATCACCCCTTCCTTCTCATCTGCATCAAACTCAAACCCAATCCCATCTTCAAGGTTTGTTTCCTCAGCTCAGGCTCCAGAAACTCCAGAGTCAGGTTTGTTGGAATCTCTAGTGCTGTCTTCACTGTCCCTTACCATATGGAAGTCACTGCATGACTTACAGATCCCTCTTTTACAAGTTTCCTTCCTCCTTTCCAGCTCTCTGAAGTTCTATAGATATCTATCATCACAAAATACATTAAGCAGCAGAGCAAGAAGGGACTCATGCCTGTTGAGTTACACACATTTATAGATATGTTATTTTTCCTTTTACATTTCTTTCCCTGCCCCAAAAATGCTTTTTGTTTGGCTGGTGTCACCAGCTCACAGGACAACACAGGAGAAGGCAAACTGAAACAGAGCTAGCTACCTTTTCCAGACATTGTACGAGGCTTGCCTGTCAGCATGGCCTACAGGCAGTTGTGAGTTAAGTTGGAGGAAGATTTGGAGATGAGTATAGTAATGACCAAAATACTGTTTTTATTCCATATCCGTTTCAATTCAAGGTGACAAAAATAAAACCACTTCTGCTTTTACTGTGGCAGTACATTCACAGGCACTAAAACCATAAACTTGGTGACCATGCTGTCCCATTTCACCCCTTATCAATCACCTTAGAAATTAATGCCTCTGACATCAGCATTCTCAGGCAGGTTAGCACAGATCCCATTGAGGCAGGACTCTGTGCCTCCCAGGCTTATGACATATAATAGTGGATAAAAGCTGCAAGTGGATTTATGTACCTATCTTGCACACAAGAAGAGCCAAGTTTGTGCTGGGCTTGACTTTCCAGTGGAGGGAGACCTACCTATCTCC
Organism: Bucco capensis; assembly: GCA_013396975.1. NCBI lineage: Eukaryota > Metazoa > Chordata > Aves > Piciformes > Bucconidae > Bucco > Bucco capensis. The sequence continues at coordinate 139,745 of VWZO01019912.1, read as the reverse complement.
AACTCAACATCCATTATATATTGGTAGCTTTTACAATTCCCTGTCTGTCAGATGCACAGCTGTTTTGCAGAGCACCACAGCAGAGCAACATGTACATTTTACCTACTTATTAGCAGTAAAATCAAATTAACAGCCGAGAAGGAACATTAATTTAGCTTTTTCAAAATAAAGCTTTTGCTGGAAGCCACAAGAATCACCACTTAAAACCCTCATCTTTTATCAGGTAAAATTCCTGCTTGAAGAGATTGATCTGTGTAAACCAGCTTTCTTTTTTTTCCCTTCTAAAATGGTATTAAAGTCATTTTTCACTTTTCCCTTAAAAATAATTAAATGTTGTTGCTTGTCAATCTTATTTAAGATTTTTTTTTCCACTGTGTCTTTGCCTGCCACATCACTCTCTGTCTTTCTTTCCCTTTAGTTCTCAATTATTCTCAAGTATTATGTCATTAACATTATTGCTTATGCAATACAGATAAGGTAAGTATTGCTTTTTCCTATTTTCAGTCTGAATTATCACATTGAAAAATAAATAAATAAGGTCTTACCAAGGGCTCCTCTCTTCCTGACCATGTTTTCATTAGTTTGTGAGTGTAGACATTTATAAACAGTAGATTTCATGAGCTTATGAGACTTGATGTAATATTAGATTATTTCGCCACTGGAAAACAAAACAGTTCAGGACAAGAAGTTTCCTTATAGACTGCATTAGAGAATATGGTGACCCTCTCCCTACAAAAAGAGTCAGTTTGGATCTTGTACATGGCACACACAAGCTTTAAGAAACACTGCCCTGTACTGGAAACAGACAGACAATTAATGGTAGCCTGTTTATGCAATACCTATGCCAGCTGTTAGTGAACCAGTAGCTGTGCTCTTGCATGCGTCCTTGTGTGAAGCATTTTGCCACATCCGTTCCCTTTGGGTCCTTCTTAGGAAGGCTTCTTGACATTTTCTTTGGATACACTGGATATATGACATACCACTCCTTCCTATCTAGATAGTGAGGTTAGCACAGGTCTCCAAAGTAAAAAAGTGCCTTCACAAGCAGTCTTTCCATAGACCTTCTCCAGCACTGCCACAGTGCAGAGAACTGTGCTATGTAGGAAGTAACACAGCTTTCCTCCCCTACATCCCTTCCTCCATTGTTTAGTAAGATGCTATTCCTTGCATTATAGGAGTCTGCAAATATCCAGCCTAGATCAGAACTATTTTGCAAGATGGTGTACAAATACCTAAAGGGAGATAGCCTCTACCATCAAAATCTCAAACTTAGAGTAAAAACAGAGAGGAAAACATGAATGCATCTCCATCTCTCTATACAGAAGCTGTCAGTTACAGGTTTCACAACTTGTGGCAGCACTGAAGAATGAACCTCAGCCAGAATTTCACCACCATTTTAAGTCAGCATTGCCATTTATCACTGGCATGAACAGCTTTACATCTGCCCTTGGTTTAGTAGTGTTTCAACCCTCTACACCCTCACGATAAAATAAACATTGTTCCACCACAGAGTGAGGGAAGTGTGATATAACACTAAGAGGCAAAATCAAGGTGTTCGGTTTACTTCACTTCACTTGGAGTCCTGCCAAGCAACAACAGAATTGCTTTCACTGGCATAAGGGAGAAAGAAGGAGCCAAGGGCAAGACTTGTTTTCTAGAGTCTTAAACAGGTTTGTGAGCACAGGCAAGGCACCCTGCTTTCTTAGCCAGGAAACAAGTTTTCCAATGCAAAGGAACATGCATTCTGCCTTTCCTTCCTGGTGTGTCTGCAGCACTGCAAGGCAAGCCTGTGCCACCTTCAACCTGTGTAAATGAAGTACCAGTAAGAGCAAAACCATGCAATTCACAGAATTCCATAATCCCAGCTTGGTGGGAGTTGGAAGGGACCTCTGGGGATCATCTAGTCCAACTCTCCTGCTAAAGCAGAGTCACCCAGCCCAGGTTGCCCAGGATCACATGCAGGCAGGTTTGGAATCTCTCTAGAGAAAGAGACTCCACAACCTCTCTGGGTAGCTTGTTCTAGTGCTCCATCATCACAGAATCATCATGGTTGGAAAGAACCTAAAATTTCATCAAGTTGAACCAATAGCCCTGCACTACTCTTATCCCTAAACCATGCCCTGAAGTGCCACATCTACTTGTTTCTTGAAGACCTCCAGGGATGGTGACTCCAGCATTTCCCTGGGCAGCCTGTTCCAACACCACACCACTCTTTCTGTGAAGAAATTTTTCCTAATATCTAGTCTAAACCTGCCCTGGCACAACTTGAACCCATTCCTGTTCCTGTTGCTAGTCAAGAGTTTTTCCTTATGTTTAGGGGCAATTCATGGGAGAACTGCCCATGTGATTTCTGAGGCTTTGATCATAAATGAAGTGGCTGATACTACAATGAACACACTGGGTTCCTGCTATGGATTGTCCATGATACCTATACATACAAATGTTCTGTGAAAACCTCACAAGGTTCTCAGGTGTTTGTACAGTATTCATCAATAAGAAGAAATATCAGTAGGTATGACATATCTGTAAAGACTTTGTCCCTAAAAGTCGTCAGAAGGGAAATGCTGCAACCCAGCAACAACCTTTGTCTAAAGTCATTTGTGCTCACAGGTGTCAAGGCAGCCCTATTCCTGCTTCCAAAATGTAGCCCCCCAGATTGCAGAAAATGAGTGCACAAAAAGTTATTTCACATGCCTGCTGCAAAATTATACTTCTGTCCTGGGTCTTACCATACTATATGTCAATGTAGCACAAGACATCTGTTCCTGGGCTTGCTGCCAAATCCACAAGGCTCAGTGCAAAACAGAATTTGTGAAAGATACATTTATGTAGGTATAACCATTGTATTTTCTGGATCCTGCATCATTCTGTTTCACAGGACCAGTGGGGACATCAGTCTTTCCAGGTGACCTACTGCTCTGAAAAGATGCCTATCCTGTATTGCCTGGCAGGAACACTGATTTTGCTCCTTTTCATAAATTTCCTCTTTTATCCCTTCCCCTTCCCCATCTGAAACATAAAAGAATTTAGAAGGAATAAACTGTGTACACTGCACACAGAAAATGTAAAGAGCACTTTTGCACAGCTCTAGGATGAAATCAGTTAATTTATGAAGTGAAACTTGGTGAACAGTTCCTTACAAAATGGACAGGCATCTTTCCATCATCTTGAGTAGGCTTTGCAACAAGGCAGAAATGATTACTGAACATGTACTATTGGGATGTGTGAACAGAGAATAGTAAATGCTCCAAGCATCTCCCAAAGCATCCCACGGATTCCCACTGAGGAGGTGATTCAGGGAGAATTTTCACAGATGGAAGAGAATCATCTGAAATCCGCAAGGATCCAGCACTTTACTGAATATCTTGATGTGAATTGCCAGTACAATGTGATTTTTTTTTATGCCTCCCTCCATTTTAAGTATCCTTTCCTCAAGATTTATAGTTGTATAATCAAGGTCATCGGTTCCACTGACCTCATACTTCCAATCCCACTCCAACTGCTCCCTTTAGTGCCAGTGTAATTATCTCCTCAAAACATAAAAAGACAAATAGTACAGAGATGCATGCAGAGAAGCCATTTTGAAGTATAGTCTAAACTTGTTAGCATTCTGCAAAACACTGCTGTAATGAAAGACATTCAATAATGTTGCAGTTCAGAGAAGAAGAGATCAATCAAGCTGCAGCATAAAGTCTCTCCTTTCCTTCCTACTGTGCTCATTTGCTTTTTCAGATAGAATAGCCTGGCCCCTGTATTATGGGGTTTGGAGGTGTTTTTCTATAAATGAGTCCATTAGCAAAGCTGTAAGATTTATTGGATTGTGGGTCAGGGCTCACGCATAGGGCTGGTTAGGAGATAAACAGGCCTGACCATGCAGGAGATTAACAACTAACTTTAGGTGGAACAAGGCCGTAAACCTGACCCAACAATAATCATTTCCTCTACTGTAAAACCCTTTCCCTCCTGTCAGTTCAGAGATCTCAAAATAGCATATTTATCAAAGATAGGCCCAAAACAAATGGGTAGGTAGAAAATGGAGCAAAAGATAAAGAGCTTGCAACTCTAAAACACATTTTAGTTTAAAGGTGCAGGATGCTCTTCAGATGCTGCTGAATAGTGGCTAATTTACAGCCAATACTCAAACCAACATCTGACATCTGGGGTGTTTAATCCTACTGGGAATCTGAGGAACAAGAAAAGCCTTTTGAGTCCCAAAATGCCTCTATAACTTTTTTTTAATCTTTTGCTGTAACTTCTGTATCCTGTGTCTGGCTTTTTTTTGCTAATAAAGGAAGATACTAACACTGTAGAAATAGCTCTGACACTAACCTTACAAAATATCAAGCATAAAGGCTTTGTTTACAACAGGTTATTGTGATATATTTTTATGATGACTTGAGAAATCCAGTGCTTCTCTCTGAGAACTGAATTTTCAGTGATATTGCTCCACCACACAGTTGTTTTGTCCTCTTCCTTCATAAGAGTAGTGAAAAGAATAGCCACAAGAAAAATACATTTCATTTTGCTGTACAAGTTAGTTTCTAAAGTGATTCTTTTATCCAGAAATTAAAAACAAACAGTTTGAAAGAGAAAATGCTCATGTTGATGTTTCAGGACAAGCAAACTTATGAAAAGGGCAATTCTATAGAAGTTGTTATGCTGTCTCTGACCTCAGGCATGTTTAGACCAATATCCTGCTCAATACTGTAGATTTCAGAAGAACTCAAATAAACAAACTTCTAACATACAGTATGATAAAATAACTTTCCACTCAGGGAATGTTTTTTTAACACCTTCCACTTAAATTTAACTCACCTCCTATACATCAGGAATTTCTAGACAGTAGCTGCCAAATATCTGTCCATATAACAACCAACAGAAGCCTAAACTTACTGAGAACTCTGTATTTACCAATTCAGATAATTTAATTTATTAGTTATCATTCAAAAATAAACTGTACCTTTCTGCTCACTTCAAATATGTCATGTCCACCTCTGTGTAACATCCCATATGTCCAAATTCCCTTTGCGGAGAAACGGGAAGTGAGAATGTTTGCTGTGTTATTTCTGGTAAGTCTTACCTGTCTTCACTTTCAGATGCATACCTAAGTATTTTACAATAATTTCTCCTTGGGCTCCTAATGAATTAGTCCAAAACTTTTCCTTCCTTCCTTCCTTCCTTCCTTCCTCCTGCCTGCCTCCCTCCCCGCTCCTTCCCTCTCTCCTACCCTTGCCTTCCTTCCCTTTCTCGCCTTCCTTCCACATGAATTTCATGCGTGTTGTTAAAAAACACCCTGTTCTCAAGCCTAGATCAGTGACTGATCCCAGTTTTCCCAGGAAAGTGAAATATAAAAAAAATACTAATTCCCCAGACCAATTGAGCAGCATACAAGTCAGCCATTCTTCAACTTTTGTGATGTGGGTTCTAATCAGACTGATGAAGCTGTGGCACAAGTATGTTCTGTCACTCTCCATTTCACACTAGCAGTTACTAATACCATGTAAAAGAGTGTCTAAAATGTATGCACATCTTAGGAGAATCTACTGCCTTAACCCATTCAAGCCTGTGGTTTCCTGGTTGCAGACACTGATTTCCACTGTTCTTCAATAAACAATAAATTGTTCTCTGGTCCCAAGTTTAATCTTGAAGAATGGATAAATGAATCTGCTCTTTTCTTATCATTATAGGATATGCAAAACCAGGAAGTTTTGTATCCACTTTTCCTTCTCCTCCTTCCCTGCAAATTATGATATTTTGTTTTTTAACTGCAGGTGGTGGGGGAGGGGCAATATCAGGGGGAGCAGTTCACATCCAAAGTCCAGGGATAGTTCGTTTGAACTGGGAACTGCCTCTTCCCCAGCTGGACCGCATGGCTGATTGAGGGGGATTGTCGCTTTCTGCAGTGGACTGGTGGAAAGACCACATGGAACTAACCCCTTTCCCCTCCTCCAGGGCTGGCACGTGCAGCAGACTGCTTCCAGGAGCAGCAGCAGTGCATCCTGGAGCATGAGTGGAGTGGCAGTCCTGGCTTAGCACAAACGGGGCAGACCAGCGCTAGGCTGTGGCGGCAGTGGCAGCAGACTGGCAGCATGGAACGGCATGAAAGGCAACAGCAGCATTGAGCGCACCATCAGCAAGTTTGCAGATGACACCAAGCTATGGGGTGCTGTTGNCAAAGGCCTGGAGTGAAAGGACAAGGGGCAATGGTTTTAAATTGGAGGAGAACAGATTTAGATTGGATATTAGGAAAAAGTTCCTTAGCATAACGGTGGTGGAATACTGGAAGAGGTTGCCCAGGGAGGTGGTTGAGGCCCCATCCCTGGAGGCATTCAAGGTGAGGCTTGCCAGGGCTCTGGGCAACCTGATGTAGTTGGGAATGTCCCTGCCCACTACAGGGGAGTTGGACTAGATGACCTCCAGAGGTCCCTTCCAACCCTAACCATTCTATGATTCTATGAAAGCAGCAAGGAGCAGAGCATCTGAGTTGCAGCAGCTGCAACAACCACGAACACCCCCACCCCGGTGTGACTGGGTGCAAAACAAGTGGCACACCAGGGAATACGTCACACGGCACAATGTGGAGCACAGTATACATTCATCATTACTTCTGGCATGCGCTTTCTCTGAACCACGCGTGCTCAACATGTGGCAGGAAGACTGACGGTCTCAGCAGGTGGCCATGCACATCAGCTCAACACAGCAGCAGGTATCCCCATCCAAATTTATCTGACCCCATCCCATTGGCATCTCATACCATCCATTATCCCAGCTTATCCCTGCCCATCTCTTCTTCATTCCATCACATCTAGACTGTATTTTTGCAGGTTGCCTGCGGGTGGGTGGGGCACATGAGCTGCCATTTTGTTGTGTGCCAGTGGATCGGGGATCTTGCCTATTTCTTGTTATTTTACTGTTTTTCTCTGTAAAAGTTATTCTTTTATCCCATTGTCTTTGTGTGTATGTGGTTCGTTCTATTTCCTTCCTTTTCTGTGGGAGGGGGGAGGCTTCTTATTTGGGATTTCCCCCATAATTGTTCTAAACAGGGGCACTTATAACCTGCAGCTAATCCACAAAAGGGTCTGTTAGGGATGTGGCAGCAAATTTCAGGTCTTTCCTCAGAAGAGATGATAGATCTCAGGTGCTTTCCTGAATTTCTGTGAAGCTTCTGAATATACTTACCGATGATATGCTGCAAGTGAATTAATGTTTATTCTTAAATGGCTAGCACAAGAGATAAAAGGTCAGATAAACCATTCTAATCATTTTCTGCAGCAAATAAGGCAACAGGATATAAGATGGGAATATAACTAATGGGGTTCTACAGCACTAGCAAAACACTGTGTTCATCAGAGCTGAAGGGAAAAAATCTGGACAATGTCTCAAAACCAGGTGTAATTGGAGAGTATAATAAGTACATCAGGAGTGTACTTTGCTACTGCCTCACTGGCGTAAGACAATGCTTTACGAAAGCTGTGAGAGAAAGTAGGTTTCTTCTGACCAACAGTGAGGAATTATTGATTAATCATGAAAGAAACTGCACAATAAAGGTATTTTTTGGAACAGTCATTTATTTCATTAAAGCAGCGTCTGATGAAAGTCTTTTGCCTTCAGATGTTGTTATACCATTTTGCACCACTGAAGGATTTATCCCACCCTCTTTGTACTAACTTTTTTTAAAAGTATTATTCAGTATCTTGCATCTGCATATCTGTTACTCATTCCACCCTCCCTACAGTTCTTTTAGCACATCTGTAATCTTCATTTCAAGCAAAGCAAGGGCTCAGTTTCTCTTTTGCTAAGCCTGTACTGTCTAATGTTGTTGGGCCTAGCACTGTGTTACCCCTTCAGATGGGACAGTGCAAGGAGAAAATGGGTTCTTCCAGGGATAATGGCCATCTTTCCATTGTGCTTTACTAAGGTTATTCTTTCCTATATACCCAGTCTTGACTTGCAGGATGACACAGAAAGATAAAGAACAGCATACAGGTACAAAGTCAACACCCTTCTCATCTGAGCTGAGATCAGCTGCACCAGAGAGCAAACCTGGATTGAAAAGCTTCTGTCTTTTGGGCACAGGTAGAACACAAATTGTATTAGAAAGTTTTGCTTTACCAAACCAATGAAGACTAACTAATCCATCTAAAATATCAGATGCCATATGCTAAGCTGTGACTGATATTTTGCAGGAAGTGAGCTGGAATGGCATTAGGAGGATGAAGCACTTCTAAAAGTGATACTAGCTTCCCTCAGGCACAGTCTGAAAATCACTTGGGGTCTGTTGTGGCCCCTGGTGCCATAACTGTGCCGACAGCAGAGGGAGCATTAAACTCATTGCCCACAGTAAAGTTTGGGGAGTGATACCCATGTTCCTACAATCCTTGTATGGGTATGATGAGCTCATTAGCCTTCTGGCAGTCATCCTAGGAGAAGGACAACTCTGATTCCAAACCCGGGCAGATGGAACTGGTTTAGCCCTGTAAGGCCTTCCATCTAAGAGAAGGACACTCTAATAAAACCTCCGTTCTATTGACTTTGCTGCAGCGTCCAAGCTTGCTAGGCCCTGGCAGATGAACCTTAGGACTAAAGGGTGGGTCCAGCTCTGTGCATGCTGTGTCTCACCTAAAAAAAATCCATTGCGCAGGCTGGAGGGTGCTATCCGCTATCCTCTTTTTATCAGCGCACTTGTAAAAGGCGCTGATGAGGAGCGTGGGTGGAGCCCTCCCTGGATCTTCGTTCACGAAGCCTAGCCATGACTAGCTTCCCTATGAACTCAACTTCTGTTTGAGTTGGCCTAATAATTTTGTACTGTCTTTATCTTGTCTTGACTGTAGGAGAGGGTTGTTCTGTAGACACAAGTGTGTATATAATTTGACTTTTTTATTACACACAAGATTGAAAAGTTGTATGCAGCTTTTTACTTTAATGCAGATAGTCTTCCTGCAGATGCTCTGAAGGTTGGGAAGATGCATACTCCATATATTTGAAAGAGTCAGTGGCAGAGTGAGGTCAAGGCAATGGGGCTGGCTCTAATACACTAGAAATGTGTGAGGAGAATCCACCTGCAGAGCTAGGAATAAGCAATGGGATGTTGATACCAGTTTGGGGAAAAAGTAGTATTCATCACAATTAGGCATAAAAAAACTCCTGATTTAAGCAGAACTGGAGCTTCTGTTGTTGAGGAACATTTCCTTCATCCCTGTAACACCGAACATAGTACACCCATTTCAAAACCAGCAACTGTTTGAAAGAACTACACTGACCCACAGCTGTCAGCTCTTCTGTCCAAATAAAGCTCAAGCACTTCCTTTTTCCTACTCCTTATCAAATTTTCTACCTTTTTTCCACTTTGTATGACAGTTGCTTCTCCATGAGCCTGTCAGTTTTTAACCACAGAATATATGAATGTAGTTAATATTTTGCAAAGCACAGGATTGAGCTCACAAAACATTTTTTCCCAGTAATGTACTTTATTATTCAGCCTTTAAAACACTCCAGGAATATAAATGCTTGGACAATTTTATACCTAGGAATTGTTTAGTGTCAAACTCTGCAGTTAGTCACTACAATGTAGAATGTACGTGCCGATGACCTCTTGTAGACTGAGAGAGCTCAGATCTCACCAAGATCCTTATTGTAGCAATATTTCTTTCTCTCCAAAAGAATTGCTTTGCCACACAATGCTCAATGCTTCCAGCTGTCCTGAATGAGCTGTATGCATGACACCTGCTGCTCATTTCTCTCCATACTCTTTTTCCTCTTGGTCATGGCAATGAAGTCAATGAATNAAATTCTGCATGCATGTATTACATTGTCTATGACTGCTTGCAGAATGATCAGTTTTCTCCGTTTTCTTTCACTACCTCCTCTTCCATCTCTTCATTAAGTCAGTAAGATTTTTCTGACCCTACCCACTCCTCTGCTATGAATAAATGGAAATCCTCTTCAAAAGCTTAGTACTGACAAATTCTGCTTTCTCAAACACTAATGTGCATGTAACCCGCTGGGCGATGTTTTGTAGAAATAATGATGAAATATTCATGGGAGCATGATGGCAACAAATAAATGGAGCAAAGAGAGACTACAAAGCAAGACAAGAGGTCATTTATCACATTATTTTAAGCCAAAATATGAAATAACAATGCAGTCTTCCAAAGCCTGCTGGGTGAAACATGAGCCTTCAGTTAGGCCTATTGGTATCAGATTCTTTTCTATTGCCATAGCAAATCAATCTGCTGGCTTCTGCTTGCTCCTTAATGTGATAGCTACCTCTGCAAAACCTCCTTTGTGTACCAAAATGGATAGACTTTGCACTGCAAACAAAGTGTCTGTCTGGATAAGGCTGAATAATTGCATATGCAGCAAGACTGATAGTTCAAAACCAAAGCTAACATGAATGAGAAAACATGGTCATGGAAATGACTCGGAAATTAGGGTAATGGTCATGGCACCTTTTGTGAAGTCTGAATGGAGTGGAAGGGCTATTTTCAGAAAGACATTTAAAAGTGTATTCACCCACACTTCTTCCAGTCTTAGGCAAGCAAAAAATAATTGTCAACGGGGTATTTTTTTCTGGAAATTGCCAGACTTTTACTGTTGCAAGAGAACAAAAATGGGACTCCAATTTTTCAAGTTGTGACTTCCACTCACCAAAAAGTAGATTCAAAACACTAAGCAATCAGAATGGTAACACTTTTACAATGGCTTTGCAGAGGTGTAAATGAGTCTAAGCAAAGATCATGGGACCTGACTTGTAGACTGCAGCTAGCTGCAAGGATATAAGAGCAGGTTGCCCTTGTCTTCACTACTACAAAGTCACAGTGTTTTGATCACAGATTTGATTCATTCCATTTATTGCCTAAAAATGATAAAATGTTTTAGTAAAGCAAAGACTGTGGAAATTTCATCTACTGCTTAATCAAAACTGTGTTTACATGAAACCTTCAACCGCACTTTAAAAAACAATAGTCTATTGTTATCTGCTTCATGAAATCTTAAAGCCACTTCCCAGAGCAGAAGCAGGAGACACAGTCCCCAGGAGGCCCCTAGTTCACCTCCTGCACAAAGCAGTATCTCAGCTCTGGGCTTGCATCCTCCAAAGATGGAGACCTCAGGACCCTCAAGGCAGCCTTTGCAGGGCTTGGCTATTATCCTTGGAAAGCAAGAAGAGTTTTTTCCATGCAGCCCAGCACTGCTGAAATAAGCTTGTCCCTCTCCCCATCTCATTGATCCCCACCCCACAGGCACCAGTGTGCTGCTAGGTGCCCTTAAGATCTGTCTGCTCCCAGATGAATCAATCCCAACCCTACAGCCTTGCTGTTACCTGCAAACCTGAGAGAGTGGCTTTCATGACCACCAGAGTTTACCGCTAGAGACAGTAGCCAAGACACACCCCAGAGTAGCTTCTGTGGGGCCCCAGAGGGCACCAGCCTCCAGGCGGATATAGCCCACTGACCATCTTCTCTGAGCTCGACCACCCAAACAGGTATTTTACCACCTGGTGGAACAGTGATCCAGATTCTAACAACTAGCATGGATTCAAGGACAATGCAGGAAACTGTTGGTAGCCTTGCCAAAGTCAACAAAAATGATATTCTCTGTTGTCCACTGGTCCACAAATCTGATCACTTTATCACACAAGGCAACCAGCTGATGCAGTCATGATTCACCGCTTGTAAATGGTGCTAACTGTCCCAAACACATTTTTCTCCCTCATGTCCCCAGTGATGTGTTCCCAAGAGGGTGCATGTCATGATTATATCAGGGAGTGAAGTGAGTTTGTCTGGCCTGAAGTTCCTCAGATCATATTTCCTCTCCTTTTTGAAGACAGGTCTGTTAGTTGCCTTTCTCCAGTCGTTGTGAATCTCCTGCCAGTCTCTAAAGCCTTTCAAAATGCTTGAGGGTGACCTTACATGGACATCAGCCTGCTCTCTGAGCAACCTTAGGTGTAGCCTGTGGAGTCCTATGGCCTTGCATGGATTGAGTTTGTGCAAGTAATCCCTGACTCAACTTTCATCCACTTGCTGGTTATTCTCTTCCTCCTTGAATCCTGTCTCTGGGGAGTCCATCAGTGAAGACTGAGACAAAGACAGCATTGAGCACCTCAGTCTTATCTATGCCTTTTCTCATGTAAACTGTCTTATTCATCCCATATTTTCCTTGTTTGGCCTCTCAATGTTGATGCAGAAGAATGAATAACGAGGTTTGATTTTGATATTCATTTTGCCCAAGATGGAACAGAAGTGACCACTATAAAAATAAAAAATGATAAATTTATTTGTATTATCTGACAATGAGAAGTTTTAGATTATGCTGAGAGTTCATCATATGCTTACATGACCCAACAATTACTCTAAAATTGGCCTCCCATTTGTTTAATGAACAAAGAATCCCTTTTCCTACAGAGAAATTATTTCTGCAGATTTAAGGTTTATTTAATCAGAATCAGCTTTCCCATTTCCATTGTTTTTCCTTATTTTCATTCCATCCAGCTGTTTTATCATATCATAGCTTTCTTTCAGTGAAGATCCCCGGAGATACTTTACCAGGAGATTGCCATACTTAGACTTGATGTTCCTAGGAAAGTACATCAATGCAACATTTCTGAAAGGCCAAGTTGTTTCCTGTTGTCCCTTAGGAGACAGTATCACTTCATCCTATCGTTGTTTAAATGTACCAAGAGCTTTCTGGCACTGTGCCTGAACAGAGCTGTCAAGATTGTAAATTCGAGCTATAACCCACGGAGCATTCACAATTTTATCTTACCCTGAGCCACCTAACATCAGAAGAAATATTGAGAACACAACCAGCCTTCTGCATCCCTGAAATATGCAGCTGCAGAAGCTTCTAATTTAATGCAGTCAAAAGTGCAGCAGCTGTTTTAGGGAAGATTATAAATGAAATTGTACTCCTTACTGTTGCTGTTGTGAGCCAAGGTTAGCCCACATGGTAAGGTCTATGTCAAGATGAGCTGCTTTAAGAGGCAGGAGTGGAAGTGTATGGATAAAGCACATACACTGATAGAGAACAGTGCAGCAGTCCGTGCCTTATAGCTGCCATTACATTCCTCCTCTTCAAGCAATCAGTAGGCTAAAGCCATATGTCCTTATCATTGATCTCTTTAGTCCAAGCTAACGGAGATAGAACTGGCACATACATAGCAAATTGAGCCCAAATTTCTTTCGCAAGTATATTTGTGCCAGTTACTACAATGTGTTGGCTATTTCAGGTTTCCTCAAAGTTGTGGAGCGAATAAGCATGTTGACATCTCCCTCTCATGCCATCAGTGAGCACAACAGGATTCTCTATAGGGCGTCTCAAAAGGATCTCACACTAGCATTCCCTGGAGAAAATACTGATTCACCAAAAGGTCTTCCAGGGCTTCAGCTCCTTCACAAAGCCTTGGTGCTCAGTGGTTTGCAAGGAACTGGGAATTTGCAATTACCCAGTAGAGCATCACGAGTCGTGCTGGCCCTGCATCCCTACACGTGGCTAGCATGGAACACAGAAGATATTAGAAAGAAGTTCCTCAGCATGAGGGTGGTGGAACACTGGAACAGGTTGCCCAGGGAGGTGGTTGAGGCCCCATCCCTGGAGGCATCCAAGGTGAGGCTTGACAGGGCTCTGGGCAACCTGATCTAGTTGGGGATGTCCCTGCCGACTGCAAGGGGGTTGGACTGGATGACCTCCAGAGGCCCCTTCCAACCCAAACCAATCTATGATTCTATGATTCTAAGAAAATCTACAAACTCTGCAGAGCTGGGCTGCATCTGCTTTCCTTGTCTGCAGTCCAGTGGTGCTGGTTGCCCATCCCCCATGATAAATCTCCAATATGTTGCAGCCACAGAGCTTGTCCCAGTCATGTCCCACAGAGAGGCTTTCCAACCTCAAAGTGCATCTCTCTGCAAGGGATTTTCTTTAAAGGCTTCCACCAAAGAGCTTGTCTCCATGTATTGAATTCTTAAAACCAGTGCCTAAGAGTTTTGCTTTGAGGAAGAGTTAATGAACTACGATAGACACTGTTTCCAGAGGTGCTGATTATTCCCATATTTGGATGACTGGGAGTTTTTAGTGGGTCTCTGATTAAAGATCAAAGCATGCTAACAAATAACGGATTTAGGCTCCACAAGCAGCCATGCTTCTGGTTTCTTTCAGCTTTCTGAATTCTTCATTCCTGAAACTTCAACATTGTGAAGATACAACTTTAGGCCTCATTATATATTACTGTCATATTTACAGCTTATACAGCTTAATGCATGGTGGCTGGAAGGTAAGATTTAAGTAGCTACGGCAATAATAAGCACGTTCTTAAGGTATGCTCTGCTGCTTTTTTTAACAGAAAAGACTGGTAAATGGTTATATGGCCACAGTATCAAGTAACTCTGACTTGATTGCACAAATCTTTACTAATTGTTTCATAAACCTTCAAACACCATTGAGAACGTACCCTTTGTTATTCTTTAAAATAATGATTAGATTTTTTATTTGATTGGAATCAAATGTAAGAATACACTAGTTCTTAGGAACTAACCAGACCAGAACTTCTAAGTATTTTGTCTTCCCATTTATTTAGTTCAGTGATTTCATTCAGAGACAGAAAAAACAAATTTCATCTCCATTATGCTTGGCTCTCTATGGAAGGTATGCAGATCCACAGCCCTGGGTCTGATCTCTGTATTCTCTGGTTTCCTATCACATTTCTGTTGAGTTTTCCACTGCATTGACAACACCACTATGATCCCAACAAAAAAGTCTGCATAGTGCCAAAACAGAACAATTGTAGCAGTGTATTTAGAAGGAAAAGTATGGCCATAAGATTTGCTAACGGTGCTCTCTATACACCTCCCAGCAGTTCTGTATGTTAGAATAATACTGAACATGCTAAAAAGCTGGCAGCTCATTTTATAAAATGTTGGAGGGCTTCACCGGGTTGAGTTTGTGTGAAGAGTTAGACAAACGAGTGTATAAACTGGATTAATTTGGCATTTGTTCTTTCCCATTCCTTTTAGCATAATGAAACAGTAAGCAAATCCTACACATATAAATGTATATCCTCTGGAAATAAAAACTCAAGATCCAAAATAGTATTAATTGTTCTTTTGTAAAAACAAAGATGTAGCAGAAATACACAAATCCAATGCTACACACTTGTTTCAGAATACCCAAATTCCATGTAGCTCTGAAAATACGAGGACACAAAGGTTGAAATGGGATTATAGGTAAAATGGTTATTTTCATAGAACTGTTTTCTCCTTTCAGGATGGAAACTTGACTAACCTAAATAATAACACTTCACACTGAATTTCTTTTCCCTTTGTGTCACAGAAGTCAGATTAAAAGAACACACTGAGCAATATAAATTAATGGAAATATATCCTTGCTGTCAAACTGGTTGTCATAGGAAACAATGTCATTACATCCAGAAAAAGGATTAAATGGCCAACAGATCAAACCTTACCACATGTCAAAGCATGGAGAAGCTTTACATGGTAACACCTTACAAATATGCCACACGCTAACTCACACACACAAGGGTGTGATTAAGTGAAGCAAGCTATTATCTGTTGGCTCACATTCAGTATGCAGTTGTTTGCATCTCCAATCTCCATATATTTTAGAAAACTATTGCTTTTCAGCCCTGACTATACTTCCAGGGAAGACTTGATTGACTGAAGAATCCCCAGTTTGTTCTTGCCTTATACCATAGGAATGTTCCCTTTAATTGGAGGACATTTCACACTCATGAAGCTGTGAATATCTCTTCTGCCAATCACACGCTGAACACATATGACACTTGTCCTGGTTTCAGCTAGAGCAGAATTGATTCTGCTAAGGCAGTATTGCTTCCAGCCAAGGTTCCTTTAAAAGTGAGTGGTTTTATCTGAAAGCTGGCTGTATGTTTTCAAAAACATTAGTAACTTCTAACAGCTTAAGCCTAAAATGTTTGGATTACAACTAACAATTGGAATGTAAACTTTCTGTGATTCCAGGACTGGAATCTGTGAAGTCAGGAGGAGTGCAGAGTGAAAGGCCGCGCCTATGGGAAGGAACAAGCAAGATAGGTGACCCCAGACTGACCAACTGAGTATTTCATTTCATACATGTCATGCTCCATATAAATTCAGGAGGCAGATCCCTCTGCTTCCTCTTTCACTTTCCCTTACAGTCGTGCTGTGGTAATATTGTGATCAGAAGGGAGGGCAAGAAGGTTAATCTTGGTCCTGGCTATCTATCTCTCTCTCCCTCTCTCTCTCTCGCTATATATATATATATATGTCTGCTGTTGATGCTCTCTATTAAAAGTAGTTAAAGTTACTCTGCCCTTTCTAATCCACAAGTCTCACTATTTTACTCAAACCATAACAACACTCAAGCCTCATAAGACTGAACAAAACTTCCTTCACAGGTTACCTAGACATATTCCAGCTTGACTCCCTTGTAAGAAACGACGTTGGAGCTGGCCCTGGGGAACATCCTCAGCAGGACAACAGCTGTTTACAGAGTTACTAGCAACTCCTCTGTGACCCTATCTCACTTCAGCTGCTGGTCAGAGATGATAAATTTGGAGCCATATAATTCCATGTCACAGACCACTTTTGAAATTTTGCTTCTTTTTGCACTGACTTTAGAGCAAGTACACAGGGATTCAAATCCTAGTTTGGATATCACAAACACTTCCCCGGTGTTTCATGTGATAGATCCAAGCAATGGTCTTAATTCATCTAGCAGCCATTCAGCTTATGCAGGGCCTGATCAGAAAGAAACCCAAAGCCTTGCCATGGACTTCAGCAGATTTTCAGTTGGGCTGTTTCTCTGCTCTGTTTGTGCTCTTGGGCCAAACCGTCATATAGCACCTTTCACAACAAAGTGGATGGTTTTATTGCAGTACCATATTACCTGGGGGAACAACTTTTATAATGAAAGCACTGACACTGACCCTTAACTAAAATACAACTTTAGATGCTGCTACTGCTCTGCCTTAACAAGTTTCCTACCAACTTCATGGCAATAAAGGAGAAAAAACAAGCCTCATGGTGCTGTCAGGGAGCATTTCAGTCATTTTCTACATGTATTATTTTTATTCAACCTATCTTTGCCAAATTTTAAAGTCTATTTCACATTCTCTGTATACATCTGCTGTTGTCATGACACTATAACTTTACTTGCTTTTTGAGCTCCACAAGCCATTAGATTTATGTCATCACTAATTTGCCTCTGTGCAGACAGCTCATAGACTGATTTATAGCTTTAAAATAATTTCTGGTCAGCGGTATCTAAGCCAATTCTAATCTGAAAACAAATCACAAAGAAGTCTGGCCTTTCCCTCTGTCCTAGACAACCCCTCTTCCTGCCTATTAAATTGAACAGCTCTTAGTGGCCAAATCCTTCGCTGCTTCTGCCACAGGCGTTGATATTGTATGTATCTGGAAAGGAAAGAATTGTGCAGATTTAGGCAAATAATCCCTGGTCAGGATCTCTGAACTCAAGCCTATGATTCAACACGCTGTCTGTGCCTGTCCATTATGCAGCACAAACAAAGCATGACAGGGAAGGTAGGTTTTGAAAGCTCTGGATGTTTCAAGCGTCTCCTGCCAGCCAGCCCTCATTGCCCATCCATCATTTCACAGATGAAGCACTGCAGAGAGCTGTCAGTATTGCTGTCACTATGATGAATGAGGCCACTAGCTACAACTTTCTCAAAAAATATACTGAGCCCAGCTATTGTCAGCATTTGTAATATTCCCCTCCCAAGGTGCTCCTGGGCATCTACTACCTTACTGGTTGCTTTGTTTGTTTGAACTTGCTGGAGGGGATCTTGGAGTAAACACTTTACGGTTAGAAATACAGGGAGTGCCTCATAGATAAGAAAGCAGACATAAGTGTTTGTAGCAGTCCTCCAGCTATACACAAAGATGGTTAAAGATAACATGCTTAGCCATTTAGCCATTACAAACTGTATTTTAACTATTTTGCCCAGTAACTACATCTTTCATTATGAAACATGTTAACCATAAAATTATATACCTAGCCAAGTTTTCTAAACTCCCTCAGCACTGTGGTACCTGGTTCTGTGATTTGTTAAAACATTGCCTTCACAGTAGGACACAGTTAAAGCCTTTCCAATAGCTTATTGCCCACTGTTCTTCTACATCCACTTGTGGAATATTTAGTAAACTGGAAGAGTAAAATGATTACGGTTCAAAACAGGGGAGTTCCCAAGCTGAAAATCATTGGATGCTGGGGGAAATTTCATGTGTGTTTGCCCTGTTCCTATTTTCCCTACGTATCTGGGTTTGATTACTGCTGAAGAGAGAATTCTGTGGGAAACACACCAAAGTATGAAGAATGGAAGAAACATGCTTTAATGATAAACCAGAAGGTGGGGTCTTGAGTTAGTCCCTCCTTTGTCCTAAATGCTATTGGATTGTTGCCCTCAGCTTCTTCCCTACTGGCTTGCCCACCTGAGACCCCTCCCCTTCCTGTGTCTCCTACCCCGGCCCCTTAAAAGCCTGGGTTTTTGAATTAAACTAGCTCTTGCATCCTGACCTCCGGCATCATCTCTTCCATCTGCACCCCCTCAACGCTGCAACAATTGACCCCCACAGAATTCTGCCTTAGATAGACCTTTGGTCCACTGCACTTTGACCCTTTTAATAGTCTTTGCAGTGAAGAAAAACATCTGTTCGCTTGCACACTTACTTACAAACTACCTTGTGAGGTACATGTCTATGTTTATACAGTTTTATGGTGTTATCCAGTGACACACTGATGTACAGATAAACTCATCGGCATGAAATATCATCAGCTGAAATACAGAAGAGGGGGTTTTTTGCAAGAAAAACCTTATAAAATGTATTTATGCATATGATGGTCCTTGAATCTTTGTTGCAAGATATTTTATTCTGGTAAGCAGACTAAGCACATATTTCATACTTCTTTTTATAAATGGCTAGCTTCAGAAACAAAATCAAAACTATTTAATGATATAAAACCAACTACAGGATAATATTCTTTTGCATGATCTTAGGAGCTTAATGGCGAATCTCAGGTCCCTTGACTCCACTGTAATGGTCTCCCAACAGCTGCTTTCAAATGCAGACGTTAATCAGCAAGTACAAAATGTTAAGTGATATGTTTTGTCTTTGTTGTGGTTAAATGGGAGACAGAAAAAGAGGAAACTGCTCTAACAAAAAGCTTTCTTTTCCAGTTCTGAGGATAACATAATGATAAAAAAAGGATTAGCCAGACTTCATTACTGCTCACATTTGTTTTTTGAAGGGACATCCATAAATCTTCTGCTTCCCTGAATCACAGTACTGAGTACCTTGCTGGAAAGCTTTTCTGATTCTAGAGACAAGGCAAGAGGATGACTGTTACCTAACTCACCCCTGCTCAGGTACATCTTTAAGCCAACCTTTCCAGCCTGACTTCAGACTGCACTCATGTCTTGGTTCAAGATGACTCAAACAATGTAGCTGGAAGCAAAAAAAATGTATGGAGCCATTCTTCATTGAGAAAGGAAAAGAAAAAGGGATCAACATTTTTTGATCTTTGGAAGGATATGCAGAGAACATACAACAAAATACAGCTCAAAAAAAAAAACAACCTCAGAAGTTTAGTCTGCCTGTATATGAGGTCTGCTCTGTTCAGGCTGGGATCATTGCCATTTCGTGTCAAATTACTGCAATCAACCTATCCCTGAGTCTGGCAAGCATGTCGAAGACATACTGCCTATTCTACCTCTGCAACAGATGCTGACAGCTGAGAGTCACATCTTAAGCAGCTCTAGCATGAACTGCTAGAACTTCTACAGCGGCATCCCTAGGACACTAAATTAGGCCTTTTCAAAATGCCAAGGAGAAATCTTATATAGCAGGCAAAAAACCACTAATGGTGAATACCTGCCATGCAGCTGAAATGAGGCCACATGAATGAATACCCCAGAAGGTGCTCCAAGGAAATAACAAAAGCCAATTAGTGCTGCATATGTCTTTTCGTGAGTTTTGCAAATCTGCAGTACCTACTATGCCTTACTGTGATAACTGAGCACCAACAAGGCCTTTGTCCTCAATTACTTCCTTGGAGTTAGGGAAAGAAAACTTCAGTTGTGAAACTCAGACAGGTTAAGGCTGAGACTTATTTATCTAAATTATAAATCCCTTTGGATCACTGTGACATTATATTCAGCATCCCTGCATCATGCATGGACTTTACCGTTTTGAGAAATGAACCTTTTCTACCCAAAGCAAAAAACCTTCTTCTCTGGAAGAAGGTTGCTCCTCTACTGACTTCATAGTTAGTGTCTTTGGTTTGTGTACACACGAGGTGCCTAAAGCCAAGCAGGATGAAATCTTATCCCAGAGGCTGGCCTAAAGTCACTTAGACATCAGGACCACTGAGAGTGGTGGTATGGCATTACTCTACCTGTTTATTCATTGTCATTCCTTCCCAGCAAACACCTTGCCAATGCTCCAGAATGAAACCCACAGAAAAGGCATGTAAGGTTGCTTCCCATGCGTAGAAGATTAGGATTTCTCTGAGAAATATTTAGCTAAGTTTCAAGGCACAAATATATTAAATACCCTCTTGCCTCTTTAAATGTTCTGAGATTGACAATTACACTACATGCTTCATCCACTCTTTTCACAGAATCAAAGAACAACCTGAGTTGGAAGGGACCCACAAGGATCATCAAGTCCAACTCCTATTTAGGCACAGGAGAACCCCAAGGTCACACGAGGTGACTAAGGGCAATGTCCAAGTACCTCTTAAACTCCATGAGATTTGGAGCCATGATAACCTCCCTGGGGAGCCTGTTCCAATGCTCCACCACTCTCTGGGTAAAAAAACTTCTTCCTAACATCCAACCTGAACAGTTTCATGCAGTCAAAAGCACTATTGCCTGCTCTGACAAACAGCTTGGGTCTTTCTTTTCAAGATTGTGGTGTCACCACCTTAGTGCAGTGATGAGGCAAGACAGAAAAACAACACGGACCTCATCCTTGGCACTTTGTCCATAGATCTGTTAGGAATTCCATGCTTTTTGGAGGAATATTTTTAACATTTTTTTTCACTGTTAAGATCACTCTTTCCTTTTTCTCCCATGAGTTTATCTGCCTTCCACTTGCACTTTCACAAGAGTACATTGATTGCTAGGCCATATGTGGTACCTCTTTCAGAGTCAGAGCACAATCCTACACTATCTTGTGTGGCAAGATAATCTTTAAATTAAAACCTCAAGGTAATCTCTTGCATTTTTTTCTGATAAAGCTTCAGAACAAGTTTCTCTGCAGCTCCATTAGAAGCTTCTTGTATAAATGTCCAGTTGCTGTTTTCCAAGACTTTCCAGCCTTCTGTGCCGCAGTGAATGTTATGTATATCAGATAGAAAAGTAATGACAAACCAATCTCTAACATGCAACAATTTGATTTCCTCTTCTATTTCTCACCAATGGGGAGAATTTTCTTGGTCACTGGCTAAAGCAAGGAGGATTGACACTCCCTTTAGCACTCTGCACACGGAGTTTCATTGAAGTTTTTTCCAAGTTGGTGTCGTGTCATTCTTTGCTACCTGCAACCAAAACTCTGGTAGGGAAAGCATCAGAAGACTGTAAACATTCCTACTTTAGGCACTTCTTTTTTTTTTTTTAGTGTGGAGAAAGAGCCACAGAAGGTTTATTTTTCCTTAGGACTGCACTAACTCCAACCGTCTGTGGCTACTTACCACTGATTTAAACAAATAGAATGTTTCCACCAGGTAGTGCCCACTAAGGCAGTTTGCAGATAGATCTATCTCTTTCCATGAGATGTCTCCTTCCATATCGTATCTGCTTGTAGTTGCTCTGTGGCTCATCTGTTTGCATCACAAGCACAGCACTCACCTCCCAGCCCTGCATAACACACCTGTGATGTCCTATATATCACAGTTAACCACCAATCTCAACCTCACAACTCCAAATATTTGTTAAACATTTGGGGGTAGCAAATAGGTATATCTTTGCCTGGTATCTATACTGTACTTTATAGTTGCCTTTTGACTGTCAGTCTCTCAAAAGGCCTGTAAAACTGTAAGGTTATAAGGGAACAAAGATGCATAAATATTTTTTGCAAGTGTAGATTAAGCTTTACATTTCAAAGAATAAGTCCATATAAGATCTGTCTTCTTATCTTAGCAATTTACGAGTGTTTTCTGTGTCTTTTGGGGGAAAAGAATGTCATGTGGACTCTTACAGTTATTGAGACTGTAAGTGCTCTGTACCCACAGCCCACCAAAATAACTCTTGTTCTATTGCTAATGCTGTCATTTTTTGCATGGGACCATAACTGCAGAGGAAATCAGTAAGGTCTGAAGGCATGCAACATGAAGGCATTACTGATGTTAGTGTCAACATGAAAGAGTATAGGTGCTATGAGATAACTGAGCCAATAACTTGTTTTGCTCTAGAAGAGGATAATGCACACTAACTCCTGTTCAGATTTGGATTCAAATTCCAGTGAAATTAGAGTTAAGTAGGGATCTATGAGATAACTGAGCCAATAACTTGTTTTGCTCTAGAAGAGGATAATGCACACTAACTCCTGTTCAGATTTGGATTCAAATTCCAGTGAAATTAGAGTTAAGTAGGGATCTATGAGATAACTGAGCCAATAACTTGTTTTGCTCTAGAAGAGGATAATGCACACTAACTCCTGTTCAGATTTGGATTCAAATTCCAATGAAATTACAGTTAAATAGGGATCTGATCTCAGAAAATAGAAATCATCTTTTCTCTGTCTTTTGGGACAAGGAAAAAACCAGCCAGAAGATGCAGGACCTTGAGGGACTTTCAGAGACCAAGAAAGCATCCACAATTCCTTCACCAGTGTTCTTCATTTCTGTACAAAAAGCTCACTCACCTGAACCAAAGAAAGTGCAGAAGTGCGGGAATCCCTTTCTTGATGCTTTCAATTACTTTGTTCCTCCTTACACACAATTAAGTCCACTTGAAAGATTTTTGATTAGTCTGCTGTAGTTATTTGCTTGAGATAAAAAGATCAGCCAACAGTCAGCAGTAGTCTGAGTAGTCAATCCAATAAATATGTTATTATATTCCCCGTGATGCACTGGGAAACTGGCCTGGAAAGAAATCAGAGCAGTAGTGAGGAACAAATGGTAGCTGGGATCTACACAGCCAGTGCATGTTCTGCTTTAAAAAAAGTAAATAAAAATGCACACTATCTAGAAAGAAAGTCATTGTTTGAAAGAAGCAATGTACAGAAGTTCCTATTGCTGCCTGCTTCAAGAAACAACACAAACATGCTCAGCTCTACACTGAAATCGGTCTGTCACCAAAATACTTACATATACATCAGCAGTAGTGTGTGTGCATGTGCTTATGCATGACAACATACATACATATGTCTACATGCATATATTTTTACAGATTAATCACCCAACCAAGCTTCTGTATTTCTTTGCATGGTATTAATAAGAAGTTGCCAAATCTTTGATTTGTATCACTCTAGAGCTCTTCCTATCCATTGTACAATTGACTGAGGCAGAATGAGAAGAAGGTAAAGAACACAAAGATGAGACAAGAAAAACTGGCATAGCTATACTTCATAACAGTGCCGCAGCCGTCAGAGGAGCACAGATCTGTCAGAAAGGATCTCATGAAGGTTAAAGGTAATGGAGGATTAATACTCTTTACAAGAGAGTTCAAGCCAGTGTCATACAGAGCAGTACCACAGGCTCAGTGGCTCTGCTATCCCTGAAAAAGGAACTACACAGAGCTGTGCTGCCAGATGCTGTCAGACCACAAGATTGAGGAAACTGAGAAGGTCAGCAAGAACATAGAGAGTGGAAGTGGACAGATAACCCTTGAAGAAGTATCCTGGCAAACAAATCCCAGCCTGGTTTCAATGGCTCAGTTCCTGAGTGAAAGTGCGTAAACAATTCCTGAATAAGGAATCCCCTGAAGCAGGTATTGTGATGGCAGCCAAGTGCTGAATTGAAGCGCATGCTTAGTTCACAGGTATAGTGGCTGTCTAAGCATTTCCTCCCTTCTGTCCTACAGCATCACTACAAATTAAATTCCCGTCCCCCGAAACTGCAACTATGAAAGTCTCTGCAATGTTAGTCCAAAGAAGATGCAGAGAAATAGGTTGTGACACCTTCAGCTGCAGAGCTAATCCATCATAATGGATTGTAACTCCTACAAATTGCTGCCTCAGGCAGATAATAGCAGGCATTTACAATCATCCCCAGATGGCTAATATGTGGCAATGGTTTGTAACCTGCATATGCTGGACCACCACAGCTGCTCCACTGAGTGATCTTGCAATATTGATGGATGCTCTTTTTGACCCAGAACATTGAAATGTTTCATAGAGAAATATTGCTGCCGAAATCATTCCCTTTTCTTCCTTTCTCTACATCCCCAATTCAAAGGTCAGGAGTAAAATCAAGCTCTATCAAAGCTATTAGCTTTTCTCATTTTTGGAAGAGATATTTGTGCTTTCAGCTGACAGCTCAGTTGAAATATTCTGTCCTATGCCAATAGAAGGATGGTTCTGCACTTTAACAAGCAGCACACAAGAGAAATAACTCTGACACTGTTATCAGAAAGACTTTAGGCTCTCTTTATGATGGGGTACACATGTGTTGCTTTCTGTGTTCGCAAACCTAAGACCTAGATTTTCTCTTTCATATGAAGACGACACACTGGTTTTGTTTTGGTTTTGGGGGGTTTGTTTGTTTGTTTTTTATTGCTTCTCAATTTAATCTCTAAGAAAGTTACAACTGCACAGAAAGCAGCCAACCAATATCACTATGCTTGGTACTGCATTACGCATTGTAACATCTTTCTTTCATGGGCTGAAGACAATCCCATTTTCAAGTCATGACTGATAACCCTTCAAAAATTATTTCAAACAAAACAAACTCGAATTACTTAAATACATGTGTGTCTGTGTATACACATATTGGTGTGCATATTTATGGTCACATTTGAGTTATGGAAAGCTTAAGAGCTCAGCCAGTAGAGTTTTTGAACCTTCAGTGCTCTTTCATCTGATTCCAGCAGATAAGTTGAACTTTTCATTCTCCCTTCTTTGGAAGCCAATTTGTCTACTAGTACTGAATGTGCCCCTTCATCAGTGCTCCTTTTTAGCCTCCATTGCACATTACTTGCCCTTGGCATTGTTAACAGTCTGTATTCTCAGTGACCTCTTTCTTATTCAATGATTTTAAGGCTGAAGGAACTGTTAAATTGCCTGATTTGATCTCCTCAGCCCCCCCCCAAACTCACCCACAAGAGGCCCACCAACTCACATTTAGCTAAAATATTATCCATTAAGCACCTTGTCATAAACTGAGGACATCACAAGACAAAAAATTCACCACAGGTTGTTTTATCCCTTTGGTGTCAGTATTTTAGAACTGAGATGGAAGTATTACTTCCATTTTGCTTTTTGCTACCTCCACTTTCTGTCAGCACTTTCTGATTTTTCTCCAACATTTTTGCACATTTGTAAGTTATACTTAATATTCTTTCTGATGTGCATCTAGATGTAGTTCAGTAAAACAGGAAAATGTAACACTTTCTGGCTATACTGAAAATTCATGATGCTTTGTTATAAGGAAAAGATCATAGAATCATAGAATCCTAGAATGGTTTGGGTTGGAAGGGACCTCTGGAGGTCATCTAGTCCAACCCCCCTACAGTGGGCAGGGACATCCCCAACTAGATCAGCTTGCCCAGAGCCCTGGCAAGCCTCACCTTGAATGCCTCCAGGGATGGGAACTCAACCACCTCCCTGGGCAACCTGTTCCAGTGTTCCANATAGTGGGGATTGTTCCGACCCAGGTGTAGGACCCTGCACTTGGTCTTGTTGAAGTTCATGAGATTCACCTCATGAGATCCCATTCTATGGTACCGTGTACTCAGACAGATCACCCTCATACCCTCTACCAGGGGACAAGATATCAAAACATCCAGTGCTTTCATAAAGAAGTATAAGAGGAGTAAAAGAAAGTAATTTTTGAGCCAGGTAGACACTCACTCAAACCCATGAATAATGTTATTTGATATTGTTAAGCCAGAATGACTGCTCATTGACATCCACTAATAAAGACAGCTCAATTCCCAGGTATTGTAATTCAGCATAGCATTGTAACCTTCAGGAAAATAATTTTCACCTGCTAATTCCTGTTGGCACTCCGATGATATCTAACCTCCCATTTGTTTTTCCTCAGGCATGTTTTTATTTCAAGGTGTTTAGAAAACACTCTTAACAGAGACATGTGAAAGACACATAGACAGAAATCATGATCTGAAAAATATGAGGAAAGCACACATTATCTCTAGAAGAAAGAGGTCAGGATTACTGTAAATATGTTGATTGTGGTTTCATGCATCTCTGTAGGAAAGCAAGCATTATACAGTCATTCAGAAATAGGGCTACCGCCAAGATAAACTGTGACTAGAACCTTGTCCTCTGGGAGCTTGTGTACAGTGTTGCATCACAAAATTAGAATAGACCAACTTAAAAGACCTAGAGGTCCAGTGAGGTGAATCCAGTGAGACAGAAAAGAATGAACTGAGGGTAGCTTCACTTACAGAGCATCAACTTAGTGATCTTCAGCAGGGCAAAGAACTACTGCAGAACAAAAAGTATTAGTCTGTTCTATAGTTCCACAAAATATGACAAAAATAATAGCCTTAAGCAATAGAAAAGAAAAGTCAGGTAAGACATTAGTGACTTCACCCTGCTGAGGGTGAAGATGGAAAAGCATTGGCACAGATTGCCTGAAGGGGACACATCTCCATCAGTAGAGGTTTTCAATAGGCTACACAAACACCTTCCAGGAATGGCATGGGTGCAGCTAACCCTGCCTCAGGCAGACGGATGGATGGATGACCCCTCAAGTCCTTTTCAGCTCTGCTCCATACATAACTGGAGTCAAAAAGCTAATAAGGAAGAGACATTAGAGTGAGTTCCAGGTCACATTTGCTGAATTCCATAAGTTTAAAGTATATTTGTTTGCTGGTATAGCAAAAATCTTTTACACAGATAACTTATAAAGCATTTCACATCATGGCAAATTACAGTTGTAAATGCAAATACAATAATATGTGTAGAAAGATTATAATATAGCCTCAAGGTATCATCTGGAGTCCTATCTAATTAGTTTATTGACAAAAGATGAGCTACTCTAAACTATCAGTGAAATGTTTTTCCATCTTAACTGCAAATTAAGCTGTGTTCTTTCTCTTTGGAATATCATTGTCAATCATTAAGAGCCAAGAGCTGGAATTTTAACTTGTGGGGTTTTCCATGGGTCATAGGGAAAACTACCACAGCTGCCTTTCCACTGTGTCACAGGAGCAGGATCAATGGTAATAAGTCTGTGCCCAATGACGAAACAAATTGAGCAAGCATGTTGCCTCGAGAAGCACACCATCTACAGTGCCCTTGTGAACTAGGTATGGGGTTCTGCAGGAGGAATTAACTGTAAACAAGGACGAAGGTTGTGAGAGTTCAGGAGGAGGAGAAGTGTCACCAAGACCAACTCGCCCCAGACCAGCCATCAAAACTGACCCTAAACAGAAAACTCGATGGGTCATTGTTGTAGCGGACTCCCTGCTGAGGGGAGCAGAGGGCCCAATATGCTGTCCTGACCCACTTCACAGGGAGGTTTGCTGTCTCCCTGGGGCACGGGCTAGGGATGTAACAGACAAACTTCCCACC
>VWZO01019912.1:66085-82180 GCA_013396975.1 Bucco capensis | reverse complement strand
AGCCCTCCCAGGATCTTCATTCACGAAGCCTAGCCATGACCAGCTATGCTGTTTATGATACAAATGGAATGATGTTTTGACTGACATCTCAATACCATCTTTTAATGATAAGTTGCGTGTGCTCTAGGCACAAAATCTGTTTCTGGGAGTGACTCCAAAAAAGACAATGACATTAGTACTTTTAATAATCCTGGTCACAGAAAGGCCATTAAAAATAGAAGAATCACAAAGTGAAGTTAACTGAAAAAATACTGAAGGATTTTAGACATCAATCCTAATAAAATGTAAAAAATAAAAAAACCTCGTAGTTGTTACAGGGAAGTTTCTCAAAAGAATTTTTTATGGTCAGTTATGACTAAATGACATTCTTCCATGAATGTGCATCTAATAAGGTAACAGGTTTTGTTACTCATGGAGATGGTTAGAATTTTATTCCTTTTTCCCGTAACTGATAAATACATCAAGCTATAACACGTAATGATAAAGTTTACTTGTAGTTTACAGTGTTTCTTTGATGAATTTGAACAAGCTGTCATAGAACAGCCCACATTGGAAAAGAACTCAAAAGATCACCTGATCCGACCTTTCATGGGACAGGGAGCTTAGATGAGATTATCTAGCATCCTGTCCAATTGTATCCTGAAAACCTCCAGCAATGGGTACTGTATTGTGTTCCTGGTAAGGTTGTTTCAGTGAATGATTGATCTTACTGTAAAAAAAGTATTTCTGTTGCTACTGTACAGAACATAAATAACGCCTAGCTCTAGGTTAAAGCTCCTTCATATCTGCAATTTACAGTTTGGAATGAGCTAAATAGTTTGAAGCAATAGGAAAAAAACATTTAAAAGCTGTATCATTAAGCATATTTTCTTCAGAAACAGTAGCATATCATGTTACTATACGTCAACAAGGCAAAGCATTCCATTTGTTAACTACATGCTTTCCTTCTTTTGATATAAACCCCATATTTATGGATTACACTAAAAGACCATCTGTACAAGCAACCAGTCTCTGACACTTGACAAAGGCAAATGCTTAGTGAAGTATCACTACAACAGACTGACACAAACCATCTGCCTTCTATGTTCTTCCAGATTCTGGTAATCTGGATCTTAGTGACCTCCCAGCTTGAAAGTTAAGTTTAGACAGTCATGTTTATTGCTACCAGCAGACCTGTTCACTTCGACTTTCTCTCAATCTCGTCTTTGAGCCCATTTAACGTCTTAGCTTCTGTGACACATTCTAACAACAACACCATTCTTTACTAGATGTAATATTAAATTAGATATATAGTAAAACCCGTTAAATTACTATTGAATATATTATTACGCAAGTCCTTTAAGTACCCTTACCTTGTGGATTAAAGAAACCAGTCATCCAAAACACATTTGGTCTTCCTTCAAATATCCAAGTAGAGAATTGAGTATTTCTTTCCAAGAGTTCAGTAAACCAGAAGCCAAGTGTTGAAGAATCCCAAGATACTCTTTTCCATATTTGAGGAATTCGAGCATCATACATATTATCAAGTACATCTCTCAAATTCTGAAAGAATGAAATCATAATATATGAACTAAAGCAATCAAGGGAAGAGTTTAAATTCTAGTATTCCATAAGTGGTAAATATGCTTTACTTGCCTCACTCATAACAATAGTTCCTTCTATGGCTAATTTAAGATCAACCAAGCTGTTGCGGACTACTGTGATCACCTTTTGCATTCGGTCAATTTCTTGCCGAAGAAAAATGTTCATAGAGTTAAGATGTCCCATTTTAATTAAACGAGCTTTTACCTAAAATACAGGAGCACAGAAGAAGTAACCTAGTTAAATCTGAACTTGAAAAACTGTTGTCACATACGACACTTTACCTCTCGTATTCAGAAAAGTAAACACTAGACTTGTACTTCACAATGTTCAACTAACATTTATCCCCTTAAAACTTCTGCAGTTTTTAGTTTTATTTTTTGTACAATGCTACACATTTACTCATGATTTTGCTAGAATAGGAGTTCAAACAGAAGGCCCAGGAGACTGCTGCCACAAAAGTTCAAGATTATTTTTTTCAATCTGTTTTCACATGCAGCTTTGAAAGTCCAAGATTAGCCTCCATGACATATCTCCATGATCAGTTGTTAGATGTTTTGATTTTATATAAAAAAGCCTCATATTAATTCATGTGGATACCCATAAAGATGGTAGTTTCTTGCTTGAATCCGCTATTAGCTATATGATCTTTCTTTATAGTTCAGTTTTTCTTTTCTGGATTGTCTTGTGTGAAAACACAGAAAATAATAAAACAGCTAAGATTAGCTTGCCTCATGAGGTATGTAATCTGGAGGAAGTTTCTCTAGCATGTCTTCAGCTAAACGATAAACAATGGCTTCACGAGTTTCTCCAGATCCTGCACCACTTTCTTTAGGCTGAATGTTGGTAATAGTATCTAGAACATCAGTTGCTGTATTGCTTTGATATCTGAGAGGATAAGAAATACGTTACATAGGATTTTTTAGTAGTTAAATGTTACTATGCAGAATGCACAACTTCGAAGTTTAGAAACCATGTACATACGCATCAAGCTTTCCACTTTAATAGTGAAATTCACATAAATCCTTTATTGCCTATGAAAAATATACTTAACTTATGCCTTTCTTAGGGATTTATTTCCAAATGCTGAAAGAAAGGATCCTGGTTTTCAGATATGTTTTTTTAAGACCTACTTACGTAATATCAGCGTTAGGGTGGAGACCAAAGACCTTTGGGCTGTCAATGGCAGGGAGTGACTTGATGTATTCAAAATACTGTTCTAGGGTTTTGCACACTGGGATTTTATATCCAGTGTAAAAACAGAAAGTACTGTCAAACATGTTTTCATTAAACCATACCTGTGAAAAATCCAAAGGAAAAAAACACAATTATTTTGCTACTTAAGAGTTTTATAGTTTTATTTTTATTCTTGGAGAGTTAAGTTCTTGCTTTAGCTACTACATCCAGTTTTACCTGAATACCCAAGTAAATCATTAAGAGCTTTGTCTTCTAAGTTTGAGTTCTAGTTAAGTCTTTTTAATAATTTCTGCTCCTTACTAAAGAGAAATCAAGGAGAAGCATCTTACTGCCAGAGAATTACAGTTTGAAAAAATTCATCTTACTCTGAATAGTCTTATAAACTAGTGAAGTGCATATTCAGTAGAATGAAGGTCTTCTGATTTCTATGTTGTGGTTGCCAATAAAAATAACTGTATTTTCAAGATCTCCTACCCTTGCAAAGCAATTAAGAAGACGTTTATCAAAGTCATCTGTGACTCGGCCTCCATATTGTACTTCTCCGATCATATAGCGTACTGTGTTCCATGATATCCCCTGGATCCAGCAAAGTAAACAAAAGACCATAGTTACAACGAGTAAGAAGAAGGTATCCAGCCTGTAATTTCAATATCATCTGAAGCTCACAAGGTTCTGCAATATAAGCTAAAAAGATAATACTTTAATGCTTTTTTTCTGAGCTCAACCCTATAATTTTATACTAGACTTGGGCTTGATCTTGCTGTATCTCACTATTTCTTGTGTGACTCGAAATCACTCTCAGCTTCTACTGCATCTCCTCTTTTTTTTCTCCCCATCCTTCCCCTCCTTCCCCAAGTTTCTTATCTTTCCTACTGGCAAAGCACTGCTTTGCAAAGAGTGGCTATTCTATTACACTGCTCCTTGATAAAAAGTAGAAGACCAAATAGCATCCATTGAAAAGTTTGATTAGCTCTGTCAAACTTTGTATTTTTGCTCCCTTTCCAAAACAAATATTGTATAGACCTGTTAGTATTTTAGATATGGTACTGAGAAAAATGATCAAATTCTAAAGGTCTTAACTATGACATATTTTTACATGGATGAGAGCACATAAAATATTTCAGCTTGACTGTCTTACAGAGTCTGAAACTTTGTTACAAACTGCACTGAAAGAATAGCAAACAGTAAA
Organism: Bucco capensis; assembly: GCA_013396975.1. Classification (NCBI taxonomy): domain Eukaryota; kingdom Metazoa; phylum Chordata; class Aves; order Piciformes; family Bucconidae; genus Bucco; species Bucco capensis. The sequence continues at coordinate 78,213 of VWZO01019912.1, read as the reverse complement.
CTATTATAAATAATAACATGAAGAAAAAAACAATTACAGATGCTGTACAAAGAAATTAAATATACTGTACACAAAATATAGTATTCACCTTCTTGATGTCACATTCATCTAGGTGGTTTTGTATAAACTGAACACTGGCTGTAAAATCTGCTGAGTTAAATTCATAGGGAATATTCCAACCCAAAGGCCCAAACTTGCGTCGTTCCTTCAGAATACAATTAAAATCAAACACATTTGTGAAACAACATGTATTTTTGTTTCATTATTAAAGTTCAGTAATAGTAATAGTTGAGTAAAGAACTGAAGAATAAAGCTAGCCTAGGAAACCACTACGTGCCTCATACACACCAGTAATAAAGTTTATTAAGTTAAACCATGAGGGATAAAAATTTGTAGAAAAAGCAACAGAATAATTTCTTGCTAATTTTACTAATCAATGTATCAGTCACCAAAGGATATTAGGAATTGGTCAGTCTATAGGCAGGGCATTGTATACGTTGCTTGCTGAGTGATAATCCATAAATGAATTTTGTGAGCAGACAGAGAGCTGCAGTAGTTTTTAGAAGTACTGATGGATGAATAAACTTAGATCTTCTAGCTCCACAAGAAGAACAGTATAATAATGAGGCAGTATACAGAATTTTATCACTGTTTCTAAAAAGACAGAAGGAACAAAATGATGCAGAATGCTGTATCTTAACAGGAACCTCTAACAAATAGTCCTCTCACCATCTTTGCTACACTCAAAATACAAGCAAGTCAATAAAGTGTAAGGCTTAAATAGTGTTTTGTAACTATTTTGAGATCCTTGATGGAAAGGTCTACTGTGAGAGCTCAAAATGCTGGTGTTTATTGTGATCTCAAAACTTATGTATCTTTAAAGTACAAAGTATAGATATCATGCTCATGCTGGAATTAACATAGAAAACACACTGACACAAATAGGATAAAAATAAGACACTAAGTGATAATTTTTTTTTTTTATTTTAGCTGTCCAGAAAGTAGACAATTACTCTAAGCTGTGCATCTGGACTGGCTTTAAAATCAATGGACAGGAGGAGATACAACTCCAGAAAATTATTCACTCCTTTTTGGATGGACAGCCAAGGCAGATAAGATGACTTTCTGGGTTTTTTGAGTGCTTGTCTATTCCTACAGACTACAAAGAGAGCTTTCTCCTTACACTAAGATACTAACTTTTGCACAGCTCAAGTTAGATAAGAACAAAAACTCATTCTGAAACCACGCAGTATGAAAATTGTGTCGAATTTATAAAATAATTACGAGAATAGGGAACCTTGAAATACAGATTCTATAAATTAAATCTTTAGCCCTGTAACATGATGTGACAATAAATATCAGAGTGGCTGTTAAAGTGACTCCATCTATTATAACACTATTTGCAAAACTCATAATAAATACCTGAACAGTAGAATGCAGGAAAGCTACAGTGTAAAGCAAAGGTTTCCACATAGGCGCATTGCTAACATCTAGCAGATCTTGATTAATTCCAGAAAATGTTCTTTTCAGTCCAGCACGCATACCTTGGGGAGGTTCATTTGTGAACTTTATAGATATCTGTCACGTGAAAAAAACCAAAGGAATTGGGTTTGTTTGCTGAAATAAAGCCAGCAACATACATCACAGCTATTAGTTATAAATAAATGTAAATAGCTGAGGCATTGTAGATACAAAGTTGATATGTACTTTTATAAAAAATTGCAGAAAATGAGTACATATTAGATTAGACCACAAAATAGTTTGACCGTAGACCTTCAGCTTCTGTTGGTCAGAACCATGACTGACACCTATCTAAGAATTTTCATCAATAACTTGTAAGTGGTTTCCATGCTTTTTAGAAGGCATCATATGGTTCTTAATCCCTAATTCAACGACTGAATGATAAAAAAGAACTATCCAGGGGAGGTGACAAGAACTCTGTTGTTTTTCTGGTCCCAGGACTCCACAGTTAAATAAAAAGTAATCTTACTTCTCCTCAGACCAGATCTTTCTGTTCATAGTGGCTGGTCTAGACTCTGTGGCTATGTCTGCAGTAGTAAATTGGATTCACCTGAAAAAGCCCGTTTATTTTCATGCAAACTACCTAATGGGAATAGTTGCTTAAAAATTTTGTTTGTCAAGCCATAGCTGCAAATTATTTGGAAGAGTACTAGTAAGCACAGGTTTTCATGTCAGAGAATGTTGTCTCTATTTACTCCTATATTAACCCAAGTAAAAATTAAGTAATTTTCTCCTCCAGCAGTAACTGCTTGTCTGGCTGCCTTGGGTAACATGGTAGCATCCATCAAAGGGGTAGTACATGCCTGGCTCCCCATGGGCTGAACACAAACACGGCTCTGAACTGTTTCTACTTCTAAGAAACCCTTAATGGACAATTTTCATGAGTATGCACTTCACCTCTCAGTATTACTATTTCCATATTCATGATAAAGAACTTGAAGTATTTCTAAGGAATAACTTTGCATCTACAGTCTCACAAACCTCTTTCTGAGCTGCAGAGCCCAGGCAAACCGTCTCAGAGACAAGCTCCAGTTTTCTGCAAGGACCTATCTGCACACGAACACACCAGAGTGTTGGACTGAATGGGAACACTTGTTAAACAAGTCTTTCCAAATTTCAAGGGATATACTGTTCAGTTTTTGATGATTGCTCTGTATTAATATAACAGGTAAAATGACACTATAGACTAGGAAACCATATGTGAACAATCTGAGATGACAAATCTTCACTGCATTAACTCTCAGAGAGACTCAACCCTCTCAGTTCACTATTCTCACTTCCAGCAAACTGTATGTTTATATACTTCACTATTCATAACCCCTTGAATATGCAGGATGATTTCATTTTCTGTTGAAAGAATACCAGAAAATCTAGGTCTGTACAGCTAGTTTTGTACACAGTGCTTTTCCATTATGACATACATAACTCACTTAAAGTTGTCTCTCATATTCACTCAAAAAAAGGAACCTTTCCCGCACTTTACATCTTAGATATCAGATATAGTATCTGTTTTATAGACAGAGAATGACAACTACGGAGGAGACTCACTATTTTTAAGAGGAAAGAGGTCTAGGAACACAGAAGTGTCAACACAGAGATATTACACTAAGTATTAACTAGCATTATGGCCCTCTGCAAGTGTCAGAAATCGTGAGTGACTTCAATGCACTTTGGAAGAGTGTAGGCAATTTTTCTGTTACTGATGAAAAATGTCTCTGTGAGATCTACAGAACAACCATTTATAGTTTACCAAAAGTAAAACAGGTTACTTTTGGTAGGTTTTGTTCTTTGAGATGTGCTGTCCATGTTTGTCATTTATCCTTTATTTTGGAAACAGAAATCTGGAAGAGTCTAAGAGCAGTCTATTAGTCTATTCGCAAGGCATCTGGCTGGGCAAAAAGGAATGCAAGTGAAGCCTGATAGTTTTGACCCAAGTGTTTCTGTGTACAGTAGTGTGAACTCACACATACATACATACATATTCAAGAACTTCCAGTTACTAGTAAGTAGCCTTCCTGTTTAAAGTGACACTTGCATTGCAAGTTCATTTCCTCTGGGGTTTGGGTTTTTTTTACCTACTTATTCCATTTCCAAACTTATTTTGAATAATTTGGATGGAGTGAGGCACCTGAATTAAATATTTGAACAAACCTGGAGCAGCGTAATTGGGAATTTAGGATCTGGTTCTGTAGTTATCCAGACTCGGAATGTCTCATCCTGTATCTGAGCAGTAAGAAGTGTCTCCAGTAGTTCTTCCATGAAACCCAGTCCAAGATGACAATTCTGAAGTAACACCCAGCCTCCCTAAGTAAGAATATCAACTATTACCATATACAATCCAGAATAAGCTATTCATAATGCTAAAATAAACTATTTATATTAGAATCAAATTTGGTCTTACATAATTTTTTGCAGTTGACTTCTGTTTACCATAGAAGTAACATAACCAGAGCTCATATTCTAAGTATCAGTGCAACCAAGTGGCAAAAAGAAGTTATTCCTGTTCTCTCTGAGCAAAACACCAGTGACAAGGAATCCTGCCACCAGATCCAAAAGAATGTCAGTTGAAAAGTAAAACACTGAAATCTAAGGAATATATATATTTTAAAATTTATTTGTTAAAAACATAAAGTACGTGTAGAGAGATGGTAATGAGACCAAAACTTTTCAGCTGCAATTAGTTTATCTGCAATAAATGCATTTGAATTGAACTTAACCTCCACGTATTAATTTTGATCTTATATAAATCTAAAATTGCATGAAAGCTCTATTTCAATTATTGTCTCTTCACACTTCCACTTATGAATTTAAATTCAATCAGCTTTAGTAGCATCACTTGAGAAGCCTGATGAATCAGAAGCTTGATATTAAAATGGAACATTATTTAATCAGTTATAAACAGTGATGTGTGGAATTTCATTACAGCTTTTATTTTCATTTTTGCAATTTTTAGTTCATTCAAAAATAAATAACATTTGGTGACAAATATAATTGAAATATTCATGGTGAACTGATAGATAGTAAAAAACAAAAACCAAAAAAACCCCAAAATCTAAAACTTAGTAATTTAACATTTTTTCCTTCTCTCACAAGGATCAATTTTTTGAGGATGATCTTCAATCAGTTTGTCTCATTTCTAAATGAATCACACCTAGCTTTTGAAAATTATCTCCCTGTAACACAGCACAGCACTTTTAATTTTATTTTACACTGTTGGCCGGCAGTAAAGAAACACCCTCATACTCACTAATTCTGTTGTGTTCTTTCAAATCTGATGTTCACATATCCCTCTCTCAAAAAAAAAAAAAAAATACATCCTACCAAGGCATTTATTTCAGAAATTTTTACTAGCAGCTCTACTGGAGTGTTATTTTGAGTATGCTTGTGCTTTTATAATTGAGGGAAAAGAGAGAAGAGATAGTCCAGTTTTCCCCATTCCAATGAACTGGAAAGAGATGATGACCATTCTAGACATATGAACACAAAGAAATAGGAGGGATGTGTGCACTTGTACATCAAAAAATGTCATCTGCCATACAGAGATCTCTTTTTCTCTTTTTCCAAGATGCTATGTATCTGTACTGTTGTCACAACATTTGGTAGGACTGGGATACAACATGCAGAACTTCCACAACCAAGGCTGTATTAGCTAAAGAACCTTGGATTATGCACTAATGTCTAGAAAGTGTGCAGTAAAGCCGTATGCCAGTGTTATATATGTTCATAAAAGAAAAAACAAAGCAGACTGTAATATAGACAAATAAATGCATACCATCTGGCAGGAGATTTCTATCTTCATTTGAGAAAAAAAAAGTAATCTCATAGACAGCAGGCTATGATCTGCTTAAAAATGTCCCTACTCATTGCAGGGGTGGAGTGAGGAGAGTGGGTGGACTAGGTGACCATTAAGGTTCTCTTTTAAACCAAATTATACTATTCTATAACACAATTGGAATTCCCTGAACTGATACTGCCTGACCTTTTCTATTCTTCTGCATGAAAGAGAGGAAGTCCTGGAAAGGCTCTGAAGCGCTTCCCAACTGAAGTCAGATTAAGAGACTAGGACTTTGCAGAAGTCTAAAGAATCATTTCCTCACATCATTTTGGTGAAATATTAGAGAATAAAGTGACAAAAAGAACTGCTGAGTTCAGACGGAAATCTGAAATGATCTTGATCATGAACCTGCAGTAGTTTCAAAAGTACATTTGTTCTTGCAGGGAGTTCTGTGTTTTGCTAACTCATTTTCACTGTTTGTGCTTCCAGAACAGTAATGGGTGAGGTCAGAGACCTATCGAATCTAATTGATATTATATATTCTGAGGAGTTAAATTTAAAGTCTCATCATGAATCTGTCTTCAACTTTTTATCTAACCTTTGATGAATAGTCCCACTGTAGATAGGAAAGCATATCACAGAATGGTTTGGGTTGGAAGGGACCTCTGGAGGTCTTCTAGTCCAACCCCCCTGCAGTGGGCAGGGACATCCCCAACTAAACCCTACGGCAACCCGGTATTCCCAGGTGATCTCCCATCCAAGTACTAACCTGCCCCTTCTTCCACTTGTGGTAAACTCTTTTTTTTTTTTTCATAAGTCTCAGCCATAGCTATTTGTTGAGCCAGGTCTTCTACCCTGCCTGCTCGTCTTATGGCACATGGGCATATCCTGCTCCTGTTCCGTTAGGATTTCCTTCTTGCAGAAGGTCCAAGCTTCCTGGACCCCTTGGCCCCTCAGGACCATTTCCTAGGGGACTCTCTCCACCAAGGTCCTAAACAGTCCAAAGCCTCTCTTTGGAAATCTGAGGTCACAGTTTTTCTTACCCCTGTCCATACATCACCAGCTATTGAAAACTCTGTCATCTCATGATCACTACCCCAGGACAGCCTCCTACCACTACATCTCCCACGAGTCCCTCTTTTTTTGTAAGCAGCAGGTCCAGCAAGACACCTCCCCTTGTAGGCTCCATCACCAGTTGTGTCAGGAAGTTATTTTCCTCACACTCCAGGAACCTCCTAGGCTGCTTCCTCTCTGCTGTATCGTACCTTCAGCAGATGTCTGGTAGGTTAAAGTCTCCCATGAGAACCAGAGCTAGCAATCCTGAGACTTCCACCAGCCTCTTGCAGAGAGACTCGTGTGACCCCTTATCTTGGTTGAGTGGTCTGTAACAGACTCCCACCAGGACATCAGCCTTATTGGCCTTCCTACCACTTCTCACCCACAAACACTCAACCATATCCTCACTGTTAAGCTCAACACAGTCCATGATATACAGAGCAAACCCTTTGCCTCTCCTCCCTTGGCTATTGCTTCTGAAGAGCTGGTAGTCTTCAACCACAGTAGGAGCAATCCCACCATGTTTCTGTGATGGTTATTATGTCATATTTCCCCTGCCTCATAATGGCTTCCAGCTCCTCATGCTTATTGCCCATGCTGCGTGCATTGGTATAAATGCGCTTCAGCTGGGCTTTGAGTTGCACTCCCAGTCCAGGCACTCTGTCCCTAGGCTAGAAGTGTTGGCTTGTACCTCACTGACACATGTTTACTCCATAGTGAAACGTTTTTAAGTTCAGGCCCTCTAGAAGATTATTTACCCTGAGAGATGCCTGATAATAAGGTGGAAATGCAAAATATTGAAGACTGCATGCAGAAGAGGTGTGAAAGAATATTTAAACAATCAACTTGTATTGCAGTACCTGTTGCATTGACATCTGTACCAACTTGCGTGCATGAACTTCTTGTCCTTGACCCATAGAGATGGTTCTACATTCTATAATGCATTTGACAGTAGATGATTGTCAAAAACCAATCAAAAAATAGTGATATAAATACAGCACAATTAAGTACATTTTAATGAAAAAATATGTACTTACGAAAATAGAATCCCTTCATGAACATATTTTGCTACTATGTATAAATTGTCCAGACATTCAAACTTTATAAAAATAACATTAAAAAATATATATATATATATATATATATACATGCACATATATATGGTGCTTGTAAGAAGTGAGATTGTGAAAGCCATAATGCATTATCATAAACATCTTAATGTCATCATGACTACATTTAAAAAAGAAAAAAATGTCAGATTAAAAAATATCATCACTGGTAAGGATGATCATAGTTTATAAAAAAAGAACTGAAATGTCTAACTGCACACAGAATAGTTATGAACATACCATCTTCTATTTAAAATATTGTTTTATCGCTAAGATGATGGTTCAGGAACAAACAGTGCAATGTAACTTAAGAAATACTTTTCAGAAAAAAAAAAAATATCTGAAACTACTTACATTACCCTACTGTATCCTAACATATGACAATGAATAACTGTTTTCATACCTAGCTGAAGCTTCCTAGCCAAGGAATCAATCTGAATAGTTGGGTCAGATCCCACAGTCAACAAGCAGATGAGAGGTGTTTTTGCGTCACTTTCCTCCCAAGTTTTTTGTAAATTCAAGATGACTGGTTCTGTGTATTTCTCATCCAAAGAATCTGCAATATATTTCCTGGCTTGGAAAAGTGTTCGGTCTGGACACCAAGACCTAGAAATTAAAATATATAATGAGATACAAATTCACTACCTCTTTTTGTTGCAAAGACCAGACTTAATTTCAAAATTTTATTTTTATCAGATAGAGATTTTTGCTTCATAATATGCATATATGTACACACACATTCATATCTATGTTTGTAGGCTTCTAGTTACAAACATAGTAATAGACATAGTATTCCTCCCTTTATATATAACTTTTCAATAGTTTTCTGTTGCTTATAGTTTTGCATTATGAAACAGTTTGCCCTGGGTACCTTTATCAGGTTCTTCATTTTAAAGAGAGCTTTTGTATCCAAGAACACAAGTAGGGAAATATAAGATTGGTTCTGCCCTTTAGTAAAATTCTGCAGATGTTTCATTGGGTCTATTTGTCTTTTTGGGTACAGACTCAGATCTTCTGCACAGGACTCCTTTTATGTTGGGGATGAGTCTTTCTTTTTCCCACAGGGAAAAAAGCAAACCCAGACAACAAACAAAACAACCTGAACCAAAAATAAAACCAACAAATCAACAAACAATTGCTTTTGGATAAAAGATATGACTTTGCAAAACTTCAATTTAGAGGGTTATTATTTAAAGGCTTAGGACTTAGATGGTGTCCTCCCCCTTCAGGGTGTGTAGCATATAACAGTATAGTAGTAATTCAGACTCTGACCTTTTTTACTACACAGGCTGAATCTGCTCCAAAAACAGATCATGGTCAAGTAATTAATGTTGCTTTTTTGAGTGTGTCTGATTTATTTGTTGCTGCACTTGGAAAGTATACAGCAAGTGTTGGAAGATATGATCTCATGCATATTTTCACAAATTTCTTTTTATTAGTTAAAGTTATTTAAAACAGTTCATTTAAAAAAACAACCCTCAATGTTCTGAAAACTGAGTGATTGTACTTTTTTGGAGAAGGCTTAAATGTGGCTTCCAGTTTCCATTTGTCATGATATGAAAGCAAAGCTATAAAAAATATTTTCCAGAAATAACTTTTTTGTTAAAGTCTTCAGAGGATTGCTCTGAAGTGAGTCAATGAAATCATATTTCAGGTAAGTAAATTAAATAGCATTTCATGTTATCCAGGAATTACTTAAAATTATGCTATACTGATAATATCATACTGATAGACTGAGACACACGATGCAACCACGCATGCTATTTCCCAAATTTCTGAAGGTGCTCACCTGATAAGTAAAAGCTTTCGAAAGATATCGAGTGAATCATTATACCCATTAGGTATAATTTCTTCCTCAGGAGCATCTTTATCAAACCACCTTCTCCATGCCTTTTCATTGCAGGATATCTAAATTTATTAACAAATATATAGTTCAGCTGTAGTAAAATCCTTTTGTAAATGTATATTTCAATGATAGTCTGTTATTAGGATATATTACAAGTTACATTAAGTATCTAGTGTTCAAGACATATGCTATGTGAATTACTATTAAGATATTAAAAACAGAAGTTTTAGTGTTAAGATGCAGAGTCTTAAGTTAATCAGTTACCCATTGGTTGCCTCCCAAATATATGCAGCTACTGAAGAAAAATCAGTAAATAGCAGAAGGATTCTGTACTACAAGATGGAAGTACTGTGTTTTATTTATTTCTTCTGATCACAAAGTACTAAGAAGAACAGAAAAGTTCCAATACAGTTCAGTCAGTCAGAGAATCACGAATTAAAAATAACAGACTCCAGTAAGTTTTTGACTTGATAACGAATAAGTCTGACCACAAATATGATCATTGTTTAGACGCCTCTTAGAACCCAAGACCTTATAGGACAAGGGCTACTTATGGACAGAACATAATGAAAATTGCCATGCATTTGAGCCTTTAATGCAGTGATTAATAAAATCAGCTACCTCAGTATTCTCAAATGTCTGGAAAGAGAACAAGGAACACACTAACACCATGTGTTCTGAAATACAGCTCCATATGCCTGTTGTAAACCAAGAAGCTCAGTCGAGTTGACTGACCTACATCAAGAATGGACTGGGAGAAGAGTGAGAAAGGAGCATACTCTTCCAAACATACATTTCTTATGATAAAATTCATTCACTGAGATTCATAAACTTCAAATGTCCCTTTATGAACTATAATCCAAGTCTCAGAAAAAAAACTACTTTATAATAAAATAGCTTAGTTCTACAGTAACTAACATCAACCTGAGCGTGTCCTAGAAGAGTATTCAGAGGAGAAACTTTCTCAAAGCTAGGCCACAGCCAGAGATAGGTTACTGAACTAGAGAGACTTGAGTTGACTCAGCAAAATAATTAAGCTTTCATTACTTATTTCTTTGAACCATCCCTCACTCAACTACAGTTGGAAGTAATAACAGCATGAAAAGGAACAGGTTCACCTAAATGTTTAAAGATAAATATGTCCTCCTTAATTTAGGTGTCTGGGACAGGAGGACATCATGTTTAGAGAAGAAAAAAAGATTCGTAACTAGAAGGAAACAAACACATGCAACCTCTTGGGAATTGGGCATACCATTTTCAAGCTTTTTTTTCTTACTTTAAATGTTTTTCTTTTTGTATCCAAATGAATATTGATACAGTTGTATTTAATATGAGTCAAAGAGAAGAGCATATCTAATGTATGCAAATAAATAATAAAAAGATACTACTTCCATATTTGCATTTTTTAATTGGTATCCTAGTTGGAATGCTCCCATATTCCATCTCTATCTATTACTAAAATTACCTAATTGTCACTTTTCAACTTGTAAATATACAGCAATTTTAAGTTAGTGAGAAAAGATTTGTTAAAAAAGAGGCCTTTTGGGTTATGTGGTTGCCTAAGTATTTTGGAGTCTAAAATTTTGTTTGCACCAATTCTAGAAAAGTCTTATAACAATTAAAATCTGTTACATTACTTTCTATAAATTAAAAGGAAAATACATAATCATAAGCCCCTAGCTAAATTTAAATAAAGTTAGCAAGCACAAACTGGCATGCATTTTGGGGTTTAGTGCCCTAACAAACCAGAGGGAAGACCTAACATGAATTCCTCTAATTTTCTCCTAAGTCAAAATCCTGTTTTGATTTTTATGTCCAGAAACCAAAACCTGGAACGAATGGGATCTTGCCTTGATACAGAATTGGGAAAAAGCCAGGACCACTACCAGGTAGTCCACTTAGATGAAATCTCTGCTATCCTTCAGGCCACTAGTTGCCATCACAAAATGGACTTGGATGACCAATGCTTTAACAGCAAGAAGTGTCCCTGCTATCATCCTGATTAACAAGGAGTGCTTAGAAAGTACAGAAAGAGAAATGCTTGAAGTGTATCTTAACTATACTACACTAAGAAAATAGATAAATGTACCAAAGTAAAGAAAATAACCAATAAATTTATCACAAGCTTGTGTGCATATAAGTTCATGTATGTTTCGATAAAATAAATAGTATTTTATAGCTAGGTCCTCAAACCTGAATAATATGTTAACCTTGAAGTGGGAGTGAGTATTTTAAAACAAGCATCATACAATTAACCTGTAAAGATCTATCAGACTCAAGACATAAAACACTGTAACTTACAACCTGACACATTGAATTTCTGAGCCTGCTACCTCTACTTTTTTATTCTTTGATCTTATTTCTCTCTCTTTAACTGACTTCCTTCCTTCATCAACTGGTAAATGAGCCCACAAGGGGTAAGGCCCCACTAGACCTACTGTTTACAAACAGAGAGGGACTCGTGGATGATGTAGTGGTTGGAGGCTGCCTGGGGCACAGTGACCATAAAATAATAGAATTTTCAATCCTCAGGGATGTAAGGAGAGCCAACAATAAAACCTCCACACTGGACTTCCGGAGGGCAGATTTTGACTTATTCAAAAAACTAATTTAGAGAGTACCCTGGGAAACAACCCTTGAGAACAAGGGGGTCCAGGAGGGATGGGCATGTTTCAAGGAGGAAATTTTGAGTGCACAGCAACAGGCTATACCAGTGTGCCGAAAGGCCAGTCAGAGGGGAAGACGGCCGGCTTGGTTAAATAGGGAGATTCTGGAAGAAATAAGGGATAAAAAGAAAGTTTATAGACTGTGGAAAAAGGGG
>VWZO01019912.1:10074-65196 GCA_013396975.1 Bucco capensis | reverse complement strand
TCCAGAGAAGAGCAACAAGGCTGGTGAAGGGACTGGAGCACAAGTCCTATGGGGAGAGGCTGAGGGAGCTGGGGTTGTTTAGCCTGGAGAAGAGGAGGCTCAGAGGAGACCTCACCGCTGTCTATAACTACCTAAAGGGAAGTTCTAGCCAGGTGGGGACTGGTCTCTTCTCTCAGGCACCCAGCAATAGGACAAGGGGGCACGGGCTCAAGCTCTGCCGGGGGAAATTTAGGTTGGAGATCAGAAAAATGTTCTTTACAGAGAGAGTAATCAGGCATTGGAATGGCCTGCCTGGAGAGGTGGTGGATTCACCATCCCTGGAGATTTTTAAACAAAGATTGGATGTGGCACTGAGTGCCATGATCTAGTAAATGGATTAGATTTGACAGAGGGTTGGACTTGATCTCGGAGGTCTTTCCAGCCCAGTGTATTCTGTGATTCTGTGATTCTGTGACTTCCTTTTCTACTAGTTCTTTACTCCTGTTCTCCTCCTTTCTAGCTCAATGATTATAATACAGAATACCATAAAGCAGACACAAAAAATGTAGAGCAAATATATATACTCCGATATAGGTTACCTAACTGTTCACTTCTATACCTTTATTCTGTATCCTCTGGCCTTGCTCTTACTACATTTCTTGTGCATTACAAATGAAAAATATAGGAGCACAATTATGATTGGAAACTGGTTATTAACATTAGAAAGATAATTAGTAGACATCACCTGATTCAAAATTTCTGAAAACTGTGGAAGTTTGCTCAGTTCCACTAGGTTTAGCCACATCATGTCAAGAATCCAGCGGAATGGTTTGGGTGGGCAAGCCTGTAGATCCAGTGCTGCACCTCCTGTAGACAAAAATATTCTGATGACATACAGATAGAATCACAGAATCATAGAACAGTTACAGCAGGAAGAGACCTTGGAGATCATCAAGTCCAGCCCTTGTCCTAGCCCTATCAACTTAATAAAGAGATGACACTCCAAGGGTCAAGATGTTTTTGATATTTCTTTTTAAATTATGTTTTCTGGCTTTTGTAACTTTCACCAGGGTGCTAATTGCATTATTGTACACTTAGCATTTATTTCATAAGATTATAGAATACTTTAGTCTGGAAGGAACTTCAGGAGGTCTCTAGTCCAACCCCTACAAAGCAGGTTCAGCCATGAGATAAAATGCTCTTGAAAACCTTGAAGGAGGGAGACTATGCAAACTTTCTGACAATGTATTCTAATGTTTGTCTTTCCTTGTCATGGAAAAAATCCCCTTATATCCACTCAGCTTATTTCTGCTATGTCTCCTCTTCCTACTGTGCTATACTATGAAGAGCCAGTCTCTCTGTCTTCTTAAGGACATCTCACAGGTGTTGGAAGGCTGTTACTGGGTCTACATCTAAGCCTTCTGTTTGCCAAGCTGAATAAACCCAGTTCTCTCAGTATCTCAGATTATGTGCTCCATATAGTTTGTTTTTTATACAGTGACACTGATTATATTTGAAGTCTGTGCTGTTAATAGAGAAAAGATAATTTTGCATTTATCTGAAAGGTAAAAATATTCTTTTGAAGATCTTCACTCAGATAGTCTGTATTTTATCCCATTAACCCTAAAAAGAAAAGAAATTGAAAAGAAAGTCTTATTTTCTCAACTGCAACCTTCTGCCTCTTGTCTAATGAAACAGTTGTAATATTTAAGGAATGTTATACTTGATAGCAAAGTAATCTCCCAGGATCATTGGGGAAAAAGTAAAACAAAACCATACATAACAAGAGAAGAAACTGTGGATTAATGGAATCAATCAGTTCCAGACCAGCCTAACAAGCACAAATAATTTTATGTAACATATAAAAGCCAGATAGCCAGCAGATAATATAAATATTTCACATCCTTTGCTATACAATTGAAGAAATACAAGGGAACACCTCTAAGATAAAACTTCAATACAATTATAAATAGATCATAATTAACTGATAAGTCATTTGTTATGTTAATGAGTTAAATACACAATGTCTGAAAAATCTTTTTCATTAGTTTTCATTTTGCCATTCATAGGCATATGCGAAAGATTGTAGAATGTAGAAAATTTTATGCAGTGTTTTCCTCTACATATAGGTAAAGTTAGATATAACCAAGAAACAGAATAAGATATGATTGACATATGATTTAAATGCTTACATGAACTACTGGAGGGTAAATTAAAGGGCAAATTTGCACAAGAATGTGAAGTTGCTATGCACAAGTCCGAGTTATTTGTCATGCAAACATGTATAGCTACTTCATTTGGTTTTCTGATTAATTCTTTCTTCTGTTGCACTTTTTCTCCTTCCCTTTACACTAGGGATGACAAACATCAGTAACCTCACAGAAAGAAAGGGCTACCTCATGCAATCTGAGGTGCAAATACTGATTTTCTTTTATTTCCTGTAACTATCTGTTAAATTTTCCTTAAAGCATCCTTTTATATCTTTGGCATTACATTATATAGTTTGAAAGAGCTGCCTGGGATCCATGTGTAGATGCCAGAACTTCTTTTTAGTCACTGCAAACTGAAATAATGGAAATCAAAAAGAGAATAACAAAAAGTATTTGGACAAATCTGCAATCATTATTATATTTTTAGCACAAAATGATACCTTGTTCCAGAATTACATCTTTTGCAAATAAAATACTATAGGCCAAGGGAAATATTTTTGCAACTGTGAATAACAATTTTAAGATATAGTCATAAATATCCACAAAATATAATTTGCAATATTTCTGGATTTTATTTAAGTCAACAAAGCCAAAGACGATTTGCAATTCCTCTGTAACATGTTTTCTAATATTTATGGAGCTTTTTAGTAATATATATTTTTCTGAAGACCATCTTCTCCATTTGTGCCGGTCCCTCATTTTCTACTGGTAAAGGACACAGCCTACTTAAGATACCTACAAAATTGTAAATGAACTCTTTAGATTTTCTCATACCTCTTGGATTCTGTTTCTTTCTACAATTTTAACAAAAATTCTGTTCCCCCATCATGGGAGGCTATTTTCCCATAATCTGGGGATCAGCTTTCTCTGTTTTGCTGACTTCAGGCTACCTTCAAGATATAGTATTAAAATATTCAGGAAGGGCTTATTATTTGGCTTTAAAGGAATACAGAGGATAGAATGAAATTCAACAATGTACTTTAGCAGAAGAAAAGATTTAGAGTTGATAATCCCCTCAAACTATCTGAATAATGAGTTCTAGAGACATTTTCATTTCAAATAGCAATGCTTATTTCATCCCCTTACAATATGGCTGATGTGCCATGAAAGGACTCCTGGAAAAGAAATAGAAAAAGAGGAAGAGAGATGTCTTTCCTTTCCTCAGGTGGCCAGTGATGTTTGGAAACATGGCAGTCCTTTTGCACCAAAAACTGTTCACCAAAGGAGGATGAACAATTCTTTCATCTTAGAAGACATCTAAGAGTCCAGGACAATTTTGGCTAGACATCTGCCCAGTCCCCGGTCTCATTTAATATCATGTGAATAATATATTGTTACTTTGCTGTCATTTCATACACCAGAAGAGACAACTGCGGCAAAGCTTGGCAGGAATTGTGTTCTAGATAAGAATTTCTGAAAGTATTCCTGTATTTTATTACAGACTCTCATCCATTAAAAATGGCTAAGTGAGACCGTTGCCTGCCTCACATGCCCAGGGTATGCTTTCCTCTGACAAAACTAGAATCCAAGAGCTGAGAAGCCAAGAAATACAGCTCCTTGTATAATGCTTTACTGAAGTAGACAGTTGAAGGCAGTGGATTCTGAAGGCACTTCCAAGCATGCCCTGCCTGACATCAGGTGGGAAAATTGGTAACTGTTATGATTTGGATGAAATAACAAGACTTACGGATTGGAAAAAGCAGAGTAAGTTTAACTATTTTAATAGAAAACAATGGCAGCAGATAAATATACACAAGCAAAGATACAGAGCCAGCAAGATCCAAACCTCCCACCTTCCCTCCCGGTTGCTATATTACTGCAGCCGAACTCCCCGGGGCGGGGGGGAAAGGGAGGAAGTCAGACCCTGAAGGCCTGGATTCAGAGACGGGGAAGCAGGAAAGCTGGGGTGCCAAGCAGGGCTGCAAAGGAGGCGAAGAAGAGAGCGAGCAGGCCAGCCCCCTAAACTTTGTACCGAGCATGACGTGTGTGAAATGGAATACTCAGTTGGTCAATTTGGGGTCACCTGCCTTGCCTGTTTCTTTCCTGTAGGTGTGGACTCTCACCCTGTATGCCCCTAATTTTTCTCAGTAGAGTCACAGAAGATTTACATTCCAATTCTCAGGCTGTAACCCAAACATTCAGGCTCAAGCCACTAGAAGCTGATAACGTTTCTTAAAACATTCTGTCAGCTTTCAGAGGAATACAGACATGTTTAAAGGAACCCTGGCTAGAAGCAATGCCATTTTAGCAGAATTAATTCTGCTCCAGCCCAAACCAGGACAGTAGCTGGATATCATTCTCAAGGGATAAAACAACTACAATGAACTGAAAAGCAAAACAGAAAGTGAATTTAACCTTGGTTCCTATTGACTTTATTCATTAAAGGCAGATAACAATCTTCAAATTCTATGTTCACTGCTTTGATATAAGACCTTTGCAAGACCCTTTGAACACTGTAAAATTTGAATAAGTTTTATACAGACTTCCACATAAGCAAGACTTTTTCAGCAGTGGCACAAATTTACAGAGCACAGAGCAGTCAGACCTGGCCAACTGGGCCACAGAAACACATTATATACTCTAAAAGTCAGTATTAGTTAGCTGGCAAAAGTCAGAGAAAGATCAAGCTGAAATTAATAGAAGACTCCTTGTAGCATTCCCTGGACTTTTTGTGGAGCTGTTCTGACAGCTTAAAAGATAGATTTATTCAGCTCTATCAAAGCAGAGAAGCAAAGGAACAAGAAGCCACCTAATTTATAAAAATACAAATATAATATAAAAGTGTACTATTATTAAACAGATTGATGGAAAACAGCAGAAATATCATCTTGCTCTCAGCATAGAACACAGCCTGGGTAAATGGTAGAGGTAGACGTGAGATGGGGAAATGCATCTAACTTCCCTGGATCATAGCAGCAATAACAACAGCGGCAGGTCCCACAGAACTACTGACAGAAAACATGCAGCCAAAAAAAATCATACTTTGAAAAGGTATGAAAGCTTAAGAGGTTGAAATTACAATTTTTTAAAAACTTACCTCTACTGAATGTATGGAACTCTTTGTTTTTCACATGTCCTCTCTCAATATCAATTTTTAATGCCAAAAGGAGAGTAAAGAGGAATTTGTGGTTTTCATGGAAGCCTCTAACAGAATATGCGTAAGTTTCAAATGTAAGATATTCAATAATATTTGAGATTCTTTGCTGAGGTATGGGGGACTTTGTAGATCTGAATCATGAAAACAAAGCACAAAGAAAGCATGTTAATAACAGCATATACATCAGCAAGACATCTGAATAGTATAAAAATCTGTGTCTTCCTACTTGGCCATGGACTGATCAAATAACTTCAAGAACTGAGCCAGTGAAGTCTGATACATATTATTGACCATGCTCATTTCTGTTATAAGGAAATAAAGAATGCTTCCACGTGTAGCAGCAGGTCGATATTCCTCCTGAGCAGTGTTAATCTTCACTTCAGTTTCTGCTGCCACAGACAGCTTTTCAGCTACTTCAGCAGCTGTTTGCTTTGTTGTTTGCAGAACACCAATCAAGGATTCATCATCTACTAGTGAACCTAAAAAGCCAAATATTAGATGTTTAGGACAATTTTATAACAATTTTTTCACTCCATATAGGTAAAATCGAAAAGCCAAATTACAGGAATTATTTATAACAAGTGGAAATGATTTACTAAATTTCAGAAAGCTTTTACAATGAAGAACAAGCAGGAGATGTAAAACTGAAAAGTGCTTTTATATTCCATATGCTAAACAAATGCATTGAACCTATGTCAATACAAATGTATTCTTATAAAGAGCTTTGCACATGTACCAGAGAAGTCAGCTTTCTTATGGACATAACATACATATTTCTACACAGTGCTTCAATTATTTTAAAGGCTGTTGACCAGTACACTCAAAATCAAAAACACTTAGGGTCCTAAAGGCAATGTTCACAAAGTGGTAGTTATGCATCTCAAGTACTTAGTGATAATTTGCTGGAAGTTACCACCTTTTTCCACTAAAGAGATGGTAGCTGATCATCTACAGGCTTCTAATATACTGCAAAAGGCTTTCAGCTCTGTTTAAGCTAGCCCATTTTACTTTGAATTTTCAGTGGTAAAGGATTTGCCCATGATCAGATGTCTTTGGGCAGAAAGCTCTCAAGATACTGATTTGTGTCACAGAACTCGTTTAGGTGTTAAAAATACATAGTGCCTTGGGTTGTATATGGCGCCACGCTACAGTACCAAATCCTTCATACTCTGTAAATCACCATACTTCAAATTTCTACCATTGGCTGTTCTCTTATTGTATCTTGGATGGATAAATCAGTTTCTATATGGAAAAGAATATGAATCAGTTCAGTCTGCCTGATCTGCTTAGTCCTTTGATACAGAACCTCTGGTTGCACTTAGTTTGTACAGAAGATTTTCTTCCAGTTCTTTCATCTTCCTCTTATTAAAAGTTACATCTTCCATGAGTTTAATTCGTTCTGCTTCTAGTTCCTGTCATTAAAAAAAAACAATAAAGTGGCATAGCACTTTACAGACTGTAACCATAAGTCATGCTTAAAATTCATTTGCTGATATTTGGAGTTCATGAAATGTGGTTGAAGATACAGGTGAAGAGCTGGATCTAGTCTTGAAATATGCAGTTTACTTTCTCAGGTATCTAAAATGTGTTTTTATAACATAGTTTCTTTCTTTTTTTTATCAGTATTTATTCACTATCTTATAAAGTATCTTATTAATGTCAAATTCTTGTACTTAATTGTGTCTTACTGAGTCATATGTAGAAGATCGTCTAGGTGTATATTTGTTATTTGAAAATTTTTATACTGAATCTGAATTAAAACTTAGATAATTGCTGATGTCTTTTTTTTTTATTTGAACATTTGCTTTCCCCTACATACTAAAACAAATTCCATAAAAATATTAAGCATCACTATGTTTTGTGTGTACTGTTAGCTTACCTGTTTTTCAGTAAGAATTACTCTTCTCAGTAACTGATTCTCAAGTCCTTTCACTGTAACAGTAAAATCAATAATTGCTGTTTTTGCATTAATTTCGGGTGTGAAAGCAGGATTGGGTAGCTTTGTAGTAATGTACAGTCTAAATGTACTCAGAACCTCCACTTCCTTATCACCAACTTTCACCTGCAGAGTAAGACAGTATTAAGAGGAAAAGAGCTTTATTCAACACAATATAATTGACCAGAAAAAAAAACCCTGCATTACTTGTAGTGCCGAAGAGAGGAATTTTATTTCACAGTTCAAACTTGTCATGAAAATAACAATTGATGATCAAAGATAGCAGTTAAGATACATTATAAAAGTAGCATTTCCTTTCAGAGAAATACAGGGATTACTTCCACTATGGGTTCTAATTAATGGCTTCAGAACAATTTATGTTCCATCATGGGGAATGAAAACAGCAGAAACTACTGACCTTTGAAGGAAATATTGTTCTCTTGTGTTCAGGGGAAAAAAGAAATTATGTGATCCCATGATGGAACATAAATTATTGGAACTTATTCTACATTTATTAAGACCAAGCAGATCTTAAAGAAACTTTCTAAAGGAACTCTAAAATTATTCACAGGGATTTCCACAGAAATTTTTACTGTAGTCAAGATATTCCAAATCAGCAGTCTAACTTGAAAGCTTCATGTGCACAAGGAAATCTGATCACAGTGTATGATCTTATAAGGCCACTTCAAATACCTCGCTTGAGAAGGAATAGGACCAAACTCCTCCCTTAAGAATGCTGTTTGCTCTGTCACTTAAACTACTCCACAAAATAATGATCATTTCATTTTCATTATCATCAATAATCTGGTCTACCATCTCTCTCATATCCCAGACAGTTAATTATGTGAGAAAAACACATATAGCTATATACAGCATGTGTAGTCATTTTATTTCAGAATGTTTGAAGAGGATTTGTTTTAAAATTTGGGATTGATTTCCGTATTTGATGAAGGTCAGAAAGACTCATGGTTTTTAAAATTGGGTATATAACATTAACATTATTAATAAAATGTTGTGCTTTTTGGCTCATTGCATAAGGAAACAAGTCCATTCCAGATTAAAGATTCTGCAGTTGTTGCAATCAGTGCTTGACTCTAGGAAGACAGAGATCTTTTCAATTCTATTAATTCTGTTAAGGGGTGTAAAATGAAATTGCTTGAATCAACAGAAAAAATTGCAAGCATTCAATAGGATAAACAAAATTGGTTCCTGTTTGGAATCTTCAGTCCTAACTTCAGTAGTTAAAACTCAGGTTATAGACTCATGAATTTACTACACAGCTGAGGCTCCATCTACTGTATTTTATTAGTTCATTTTGATTATTCACACTGCTTTACTGAACACAAAGCTTACCTAATTCAGTGAAGGTTTGGAATAAAAGGTAAAATATCATTCATCACAAAATCTAATTACTTATTCAAGATCTTTTGCTTGATTACTGACCTTAAAAGAAGTTCCAGACTTCATGAAATTCTTTTCTAGCACATTATCAAGCACAGGATCCAACTCTTCACCTATATCTTCAATCACAAGTGATCGTCCCAGTGAAAGACTATCTTCTAGGTGTGTACGGAAGTACTTGTCATTCAGAGTTGTTACCTCAAAAAGAAAAGTTATAAATTGATACAAGGATAAAAGCATTTCTTCAGAGTCTTGCATGAAAACTGTATATCCACCTAGGAAAGCTTTTTTTATTACTTTTGTTAGTTGCAGCAATTTATGCATAAATACTTCCTGCTTATCCAATGAAAAGTACCATTAAAAAATAAATAAAAAATTAAAAGACTGGCTATAACGGATCTGCCAAACTTCTTTTTTTGAGAGTAGTAATATACCAAATAAAACTGGTGTAGCTTATTGGGAATTAAAGATATTACATGTAATTTTGAAGTCAGAGGGAAGTAACGTCTAATTTTCTATTGTTATTCTTTCTTAATTTCTATTTCTATGGTCTAAGGATGAGATTTTTCTAATTTTAGCTTTAAAATGTTGAGAAAATTTTTTCTGGAAACTTGAACTCAGTCTAACGAATTGCTGTTACGTTATTATGAAATCAGATCTTTGAAATAAAATGAAATAGGATTCATAATATAAGGAATCATTAAAAACACAAATAAATAAATAAAATGCTAGTAGCTTTGTATTGCTTCCTAGATTTCGACTTTCAGAAAGTTCTCATATTATTTTCAAAATTTTCTCTGCAGGTATGAAATAGGGCCATTTTACTGAAAAACAGCTTTGCAGTAAAGGATGACAGGTGTCCTGATGTACAAGTTGAGCATGAGTCAGCAATCTGCCTTTGCAGCAAAGACCAACAGCATTGGTTGAGGAAGGCCATCCTTCCCATCTGCTCAGTAGTGAAGACAAGTTCAAGACTCCTCAGTATAAAAGATACATAGAATTGAGTCCAGCGAAGGACCACTAAGATTATTAAGGGATTGAAGAACTTGACATACGAGAAAACTTGAGAGAGTTGGCATTATTTAGCCTCAAGAAACTCACAAGGGTATCTACCTGTGTATATAAATACCTAGTGGGAGAGAATGAAGAACAGGGAGACAGACTC
The DNA here is from genome assembly GCA_013396975.1 of Bucco capensis. Taxonomy (NCBI): domain Eukaryota; kingdom Metazoa; phylum Chordata; class Aves; order Piciformes; family Bucconidae; genus Bucco; species Bucco capensis. The sequence continues at coordinate 55,408 of VWZO01019912.1, read as the reverse complement.
GGCTACTAACAGGTACACAGGAACAGGACAAGATGCAATGGGCATACATTGAAATGTAAGTCATTCCATTTAAACATAAGATAAAAACCAAAACAGAACAACTTTGTTGTGAGCACTACAACAGGTTCCCAGAGTGAAAGTCACCATCCTTGGAGGTATTCCAAACCTAACTAGACACAGTCCTGGGAAACCTGCTTTAGTAGATCCTACTTTGAGCAGAGAGCCTGGACTAGACAATCTTCAGAGATCCTTTCTGACCTCAACTTTTCTGTTGTTCTCACAGCTTGCTTTATTAATGATAAAATGATAAGCAAGAACCTTACATCTGCTTTTCTCTAACACTTAAAAATCTTCAAAATCTAGAGATCCTAAATACCTGAATATTTATTGAGATTCATTAGGACACATGAGATCTTGCAATGTTCAGATTAAGAGTTTTAAAATGCAAGTTCCATTTCCCATGCTACTTCATTTGTGAAGAGTTAATTTGTGATGGAAACTGCAGGTGACACATGAATGTCTTTGTATTATATTTTGTGACCAGATATTTAACCCTATTGGTTAAAGCTACTGAAGTGCTATTAAAATTGCAGTAGCACTAGGATAGACAGATTTGTTTTGGGTTTGCTTTCAGCTGTCTGTCCTTAGTTTACTTTTGTAGCAATAACTTCAGGTATGAATTTCATCTTGGGTTCTAAACTCTGGACTGCATCAGTTTAAGTAGTTCATCTACATTTTCAAAGCTGTAAATTATCCTGCCTTTTTCTGTAATCTTACTAAAAGTTGCCCAATTTCCTGTAATACTATACTCTTTATCACTTTGCCTTCTGTGTAGGGAACACGTCAATTTTGAACACAACTTATGGTTGTATTTCTTGCTAGATTTCATACCAGTATTTACTTAGTATATAATCTTTTTCAAGTCCATTAATAATATTCAAGGGTCTTGTCAAGTCCCTGCTGATACATCTACCCCATTATCAGTCTCTGTACAAGTTAAGCTATCTCAGATATGCAAATGTGAGTTACACTGAGTTAAATGCAGACACACCCAGAAGAAAAAATGTTTGAAGGAATATAATATTATTTATATAATATTATTCATATATTGTTATTATTATATTATTATAATATAACATTATTACTATAAAATGCTATTCACCTGTAATTCATTATCCTGTTCCTTCTTTTTAATCCATGATTTTCCTTGAGTTTGTGGGTCTATCAATAGTGGGTATCTAGTTGCCTTAGTGACAATGATCCCATTCTGAATTGAGAGATCATCTCCAGGCAGTCCTTGAAGATTCCACTCACTAATCTGAAGAATATAAAATATTGGAATAAGATCTCACTGGAATTTCCCTTCAACTATTGTTATTTTAAGTAATAATAGAGGTATCAAGCCAAAGGGGATGCATAGCTGAATTTGATGAGAAATTATTAATGCAGATATGAGCCCAACTCCAGTATTTTATGGATGTTTTTAGTTATGTAGAATAACGAAAAATAAATTCTAAAAGTATAACATAGTCAAAAGGCAGCCTGACAATCACATTAAGCATTGGGATTGATTTAGAGAAAACTAGGCTGAGAGAGCTTTTGGGACTTAATATTTAAGGAAGGAAACTTGAAGCTCCTGGCATTGTCCTCTCATTTCTCATACTGCATGAAAAGACAATGTATTCTCTCTTTGATATAAAATTTATTTTCAAACCCGACCAAGCTAATACAGAGAGAACCAAAAGGTAACAACCAAATACATTATTAGTAGATATGTGATCTGTAGATGAGGTGATGGGTTCTCAAAATAAAATATTTGAAAGTACACTGTCTTACTGGCAACTGTATAATTGTATAATATATTTATAATATATATCTTGCCTATCTATCAAAACAGTGTTCAGTACTGAGATACTTAGTGGAAATTGCCAAGAATATTTGGACACCACAGAAATACATTGCAGAACAATACTGGGGATTGTAGTTCTGTTCCAGCAAGCATAAGGATGGCTAACAGCCACAGAATATGTTAAATGAAATTGAAATTAAAATGAAAAACACCAAGCACTAAGAACTTACTGTTGGTGGATCTACCAACATAGAAATCAGGTTCAAATTTTCAGAAAAGGGTATTTTATGGGTTTTCATCTCTTTTTCCCATAAATCTTTAAGTAAAAGATTCCTGAAGTTTTGATTAAAAGGTCCACAGTATGAAAGAAAACCTGTGCAGAGCAGGACATCTCCCACGAGTCTAGAAAGAGAATAAAATCATAATTGAAAGGCAATGCACAATTTCCATTTCTATCAATTTAGACAGCTAGCTTTTGAAACTTTTTGATTTCTCATCTAAGGACAACTTCAGGTAAGAACTGTTGCTCTTGGAGAACAACAAATAATTTCTTTGTGTTCCCAAAGTATTTTTGCAGCAAACCTTAAAAGTCATGTCATATGAAAACATTCTTTTCACCCCTACCAAGTAATAAAACCCTGATGACAAATATTCCTCCTTTCATAACTGAAGCAAGATTTTGGTTTATTTCTTAAAAATATGTCTGCAATGCAATATTTAGCAAAAGACATAAACACAATTCTCTTGCAATGAGTAGACCTCACCAGAAATGCCCAGTTTCCCTAGATGTAACTTAGGGAAACAGAAGCATTCCACAGAAGCTGAACCTGAACATTCAGGCTCTTTACATTTAGCAACCATTTTGAGAGGTCTGCTGTTTCCTAAAGAGTTAGAATCTCTGAATTCTATGCTGCTCAGCATTTTGTCCTTTGGGCAGCAACACAATGAGTTCTCCCAAGTTTCTCAGAAAACACCTGCTGTCCCACATATTTCAACACACAGACTATAGATAAATGTTAGTCTCTGGTCCCCAGGCCTCCTTTTGTTCAAACATGCCATAACTAATGTCAAAAGGGGTGCTTCTTTTCCTCTTCAGTATTAGGTGAGGAATTTTTCCTCTTTACTTCTCAGTGTCAGCTTTATTATTCCCACCTCCCACCCGACCCATCTCTGACAGTTTATTGGAATGAAGTACAGTTATGTGGGCAGGAGAGGCAGCTGTAATACAGGCACAAAACTGTATTAAAAATAATCCCTTTGGAAACAAATTCTGAAATTGGAGGTATTGTTCTGTACTGAAATACAAGCACTCAGCATTCAGGTATTCACTTATGGGAGGAAAATCCAAGTTCAGGATAATTCACTTAATTGTGTAATTATATTAAAGATTTCCAGGAAGAAAATTAATTACAACTATTAAAGCTACTAAATTGCTTACTAGCTCTTCAGGTTTTATACATACATATTTAGGGGGAGTTTTGTTTTTCTCTGATACCTCTTAATCTGTGATTTGAATTCTTTACTTTGCTGAGTCCACCTAACTTTCTCTCCACTCAGTCCATCTATAAGCGTAGAGGCCGCTTGCATCTTTCTTCTGCATGTTTCTGCATCATCCAGTAAGTCCTACAATTGAAAAATGCCCTACATAGTTTAATAATAGAATGCAAAAATCTTGAGTTAATCTATATATTTTGTCATCCTTATTGAGTATTACTATTTTATTTATTTAAAACCCATTCTTGAGAACTCTAAGTGCATCTATTCTTTAACTTGTTAATATTCACAGAAAGAACTATGAGAGAACATAGATTTAAGTCTCTTATTTTTATACCTAAACCTCAGCCATGTAATTCAAATTAGGAGTCCCACAATGCATGTTTGTATCAATTCCTGATTACATATCAGTATTGCATGCAAATACTGTTTCATAACACTGAAATACTTTTATCTCACCTGTTTCTCCTTCATTGCTGCATCAAACTTTGCCTGCACTTTATCCAGTTCAGCTTGCTTTTCATCTAATACCTCCTGAGCCTTTGCTAATTCTGCATTAGCTACCCTCAGGCGACCTTCCTGTTTTGCCAAGTTAGCCTGAAAAGAGAAGAAATATTAAAACGAAAATCATACAAGATTTGAATACACATCAATAAATTATTTTAAGTCTGCTTAGCTGGTTATCATGAGACAATACATCAAAATAATATTTATTTTAGTATTTATATAAATACTAAAATATTTCATCTGAAAACCACAACACATATATACTGCAGATATGTTTTTTTTTTCTTAAAAGGTTCCTACTATATATTATCAACTTTATATATTATCAACTTTATTTCTTTTAAAAAAATTACATTTAAAGAAGCTGGTTAAGGAAGTAAAGTTTTGAATCTCTACGCACTGACTAGCCTAGAGGAAAAATCACATTCTTCTTGCTTGATTATATGCTTTATTATTTCTTCTCTATTTGTACATTCAGAAGCAATCAACTCTCACCGCATTAAGAGATTTGTCTTTTGTCAGATAACAATATGTTTTTTATCCATTCAAAAAGCATAATCCTGTAACAGTGAATCTCCCATTGTTCATGAACTGATATTTATGCTGAACATAAGGAAGTTATTAAATAAGCTTTTGTTAGTCATCTACCTGAATTACTGTTGCTTTTGTAAATAACACTTCTACCAGTGATAAAAAATGTGGAAAATATTTAGAATCATGCTTTCCCATTTTACCTTTCTTTTTTTTTTTCCCCTGTAAACTGTGCTACATGTAGTGATTAAATACTTGCTTTAGAAACCAAAAAAACAATTACTCCCTTTGAGTTTTTACATGGCTTTTCCCTTGCACATTTTTTTCCATTCACATATTCAGAAGCATCAAAAAGAGCACCCACACTAAAGTAAAAAACACTCTTAAAAATACTTTGCTCAATTTGGTTCCTGCTACTGTAACATAACTCTATTGATGTGAGTTCTGAATCTCTTCAGAATGCCAATATTTGGGCAAGATATCAGTCCTCCACTCCCCCTAAGTTATTGTGTGAAAGAAAAGAAGGTAAAATAGCTACAAATGTCTGTTTGTAGGACTCTTTAGAGAAGGAGTAAGGATCCTGGTACAATTTTTTGAAAACAATTATTAATTAATAACAAAAATGAAAACTAAAACCACCTTTCACTGTATACAGTAAACCACAGCACATATATTAAATCTAAATTCTTTTCTGTGTTCTGTCTAGAATCAAGAAGAGGATATAGAGTTTGTCTGCTCTTACCATTTAAGCACTAAAGTTTACAGGTGATTATTTCTAAATAAAGTTATCTAAATATATTTTTTAAATGCTACTACTATTAAAGTAAATGAAATTAAATTACACATAAAGCAAACACAAAGCAAGAGGTGATGTATTACCTTAAGAGGCAACACGTCTCTGTTAATTCCATAAAATACTGCCATGGCTTGTGTCCAAGAGAGGAGTCCTGCCACATTGCCACACACCTTCTTACCACTCTCCAGTGTATAGTCTTCCATGTTAAAGTAAGGTTGGAGTAATTCTACTGTCTCTTCATTGATTGTATCCTTAGGAAACTGCTGTAGACTCTGCAAGAATGGGCCACTCATCAGCTGCAAAAAACAACATAGGACATTTATAAGCTATTTTTACATCTCAGATTAAAAAGCTTGTTCACAGGTGAGTATGTTAAAAAAAAGTTCCTAAAATTCTTCTGTATAAAGAGGTAATAAATATAGTTAAAAAGTGTCTTATTTATTTGTTTATCCTCCCACCTGCCTTCCATCATTTTAGTTTAAAGTATTTACATGCCAGTAACTAGGCTTGAAAGTTATTGATACACATTCCATCTTCCATATTCCTGAGCTGCCATTTAAAAAGCATTTAAGAAGCAGCATTTCACGAAAACCAAAATAAAGCCTCTGGGACACAATTGTAACTTATCTAAGGAATGCAAAAAAACAAAAAAAGTTGATGCATTTGTGAAATGTGATCTAAATTCTTCTGAAAAGATAAATCATTGGCTTTAACTTTTTTTCTAACAATTGTTTAACGTGTTAAAGGCAACTCATGGAATACCTGCTTATTCCATATCATTATGTCACCAAAAAATAAAATGTTTTTATGTTTTCTAAATTCTTGGAAGATCCCGAAAAAAAAGTAAGAGTTCTACTCATATTCAAAATACACCATTTCTTTTCATTTGCATGACAAAAAAAGAACGGAGGGAAAATACTGGTGTATTAATGCAGCAAGAGTTAAAACACAATTTCATGAATGGCAGGAGAAAGCACAGAAATAAAACAGTATCCTGAGGGAAGACCAAAATCCAGAAGAAGAGATGGCTGTTTGACAAAAGGAATTTGGGCAAGGGATACTGAAATGCAGAATAGGAGATGCTACTATCTCTTGTTTAATTAGTCTTTCAAATAGCCACGGAGGATAAGAAAAGACTGTATAAATGTGAGCCTACAAGTTCCTCAAGAGAAAGAGCAGAACACCCTTAGCTTGTGTTAACATGATTGGTATGATTTTGTGATTTGCCATCAGGTTTTATGCCACAAACAGGGCAAGGGAAATCTAATGTCATCCAGAAGGACCTAGACANAGGCTGCAGAGGGCCTGTTTGCAAAGGCCTGCAGTGAAAGGACAAGGGGGCAATGGTTTTAAATTCGAGAACTAGACATTAGAAGTTCCTCACCACAAGGGTGGTGGAACACTGGAACAGGTTGCCCAGGGAGGTGGTTGAGTTCCCATCCCTGGAGGCATTCAAGGCGAGGCTTGCCAGGGCTCTGGGCAACCTGATCTAGTTGGGGATTGGACTAGATGACCTCCAGAGGACCCTTCCAACCCAAACCATTCTATGATTCTATGATTCTAAAACTCCTAGTGCATATCTCTAAGCAATTCACCTACTACTTGTTACCAAACAATCTCTATTTATATATTATGCCTATCTTAAAACCATGTGTTTCCTCCTTTACCAAATTGTAGTCATTTCAATCATAGATTCTCTGATATGCAAGTTGCCATTTCTAATGTTTAAGAAACACTGTTTGAAAACTCTACTTACTTTTAATGATTCTCCCCAGGATGGCTTGCAACAAGGCTTTTCTGGATCCATGGTGACTGGGTCTAGTTGTTTTTGGAATAGTAGCAGACAGCAGTCCATGATCCTCATAATTAGATGAGGAGGTTTTGCAAGTTTTCTAACAGTAGCGATATCTGCTGGTTTGATGGTCTATTTGAAGAAAAACATAACAGCATTCTGCATCAATACTGTTATTCTATTTTCCCATTCAGTATCTTGGGTTTAGTGTTTGTCATACTTTCCTCTAAGGCAAGCACATATATAAAGGTGAGTAACTGAGCTTGCTTTAATAATTTTCATAGTGTTGTGAAACTTTAAAAATATTAATGAATATATATTACACAAGAAAATTTTCCCAATGCTGAAGACATCAGTCAAAAATCAAATTTAAATACAAGGAACAGCAGCATAAACTTACAGGTCTAAGTGACTGAAGAAAAGTTTATTTCAAAATTGCATAGGGCTCAAGTAAAAGCAACTTCTTTGGTAAAATAGTATTTTGGATTTTTAAGGGTAAAGTGTCATTATTTATTCTGAGATGCATTTGGTTATTTTTTTTTCTGGTTTTAAAGTTATTCTAGATATGAGATACTGCTTTTTTACTTCATTTTCTAGTAGCATACCTGACACTTTGATTAGTTCAATAACCAATAGAATAATAATAAATGATTGTAAACTTCAAAACTAACATCAATTTGTGTCTACAAAATACATGCATGCCACCACCTGTATAGCGGTAGTATTTACAGACACATTATAGAAACCACAGGATAATGTATGAATCCACACATTTTATAAGTGAGCTTTGGAAGTTTCATTTATCTTATTAATTAAATATTAGTGTAAGAGCAAACAATGTTCCTTTCCTGGCTTTTTCCACTGAATGTTTTTTGTCACATAAAGTCTGGTAACTGGAACAGAAGGCCTTGAAAATACAATGCATCATTGATTTCTAATTCCAGAGTTCTTCAATTTTTAATTTTTCACAGCAGAATAATGAAATTATTTCGTACATCAATGCCTCCAAATTTCTTAACCTTGCATCTAACTGCTCTGAGGTTTTTCTTTCTGCTTCTCTCCATATTAAACATTTTTTGTTCTTCTTGGAAAACAAAGAGACAGACTTTTAGTCATCTTAAAAGAATGATACAACTAATTGACTATGAAGAATAAACAATCCTTAACACAAGAAAGATACTCTTGACTTCAGAATAACAGATATTCTAATGGCATCTGTAAATTTTGGAAAGATTTACACACTCATAATTTTCAAGTACTAGGGTGGAAGCAGAACAAACACTATAAAATAATTTTGATGTACGTAAGGCAGAATGTGAGCTCCATAAATATTCATCAGAGACATGACCACTAATTGTGAAACAGTTTGACTGCTAGTGACAGAAGTCAAAACCAAGTAACAAATGCATAATAGTGGCTCTAGCCTTTCTTTCACAGGTGACTCAAACAGTACTAAACAAATCAAAATGTAAGAATTTTATTTACATTCAATGCAGCTTCTGCTGCTTCTAGTGCTGGTTTAGCTGCCTCCAGTTTACTCTCTGCTTTCATTTTTTCTACATCAATTTCATCTACGATTTTTTGTGCTTTATCTTTCACACCCTGGACTTCATTTTTCACTTTGGATGCAGCCTCAGCACTTACTGTGACTTCTGCTAGTACCTGGAATTGACAACAAACACATGGAATGTTTAAATTAAAACAGTGGAACAAGTAATTATGAGACACAAGAGAAAACGTATGTAAAGTCTAATATTTGGAAAAATATAAAGCTAACCATAATGACATATGGCATTGACTATGGAATAAAAATTAATACCATTTATAGAATTCCCACAAAGAAATAGCGTATGATTCTCTGAGTAGGAGTTAGGTAGTAAAATTGAATTTTTTTATAATGGATAGAAGACCTTTCAGTGGCTTTTAAAACAGTTTTTTATCCCTTGATGGATTTTTATCCTGTTTGAACCTATACTTTTTCAATACAATCAGTATTTGCGTTATTCACTATAATTTGCAGATAAAAATGAAAATACAGTAGCTAATAAAAAGTAATGGGATTTTGTAAACAATCTGTACCAATGGTCAGTCTCTCTTTTACTCCTTTAGCCTGAAAAGACTCCTTTTTAGTTAGTCTATTCAAAGAGCAGCCCCATGTGAACATTCAATGTGAAGTTATCCATTGATGTCTGGTTCTTTAGTATATATATCTTTAATTTTCTTGTGCATATGTGACACACAATTGGTGTCAGAACATTTTTTGACCAGTATCATCAACAGAGACAAGGCTGGCACTCTACACATTTGCAAGAGCAGAAATAATGCTCTCAAATATCCATGAGAAAACAATTACAGATAAAATCCCTAAATCCCTCAAATTTTCTGTGTGAAATACAATTCTGTTTTCTACAGGGCTTATTATTAAGGGAATGAAAGAAATATATAGACTATCCACAATACTGCATGTAATTTAAATAAATATCTATTCTTTTCTTCTCTGCCCATTCCTCTTCTACTTCTGGTGACTCATGTAATGTAATTGCTAATGCAAAATACAAAAATATGAAACTGATTCGTGATGAACTTTTTTCTAAACAAGTTTGAAATAGTCAAGTTCTGTTATCATCTGCTAATTTGTTATCTGCAAAAAAGTGCACATACAACCCCAAATTTAGTGTGTCAGAAAACCTTGAAACAAAAAATGAAACCTGTTGCTTATAGTAGAAGAACAAGGAAGGCACTCAAACTGTGGCAGTCTAAAAATGCCTCGCTTTCAGAAGCAAAGCTGAATCAACATGCTAAAGAGAGAGGAGTGAAATCATTTAAACCAATTTGCACATTTTTTGGCTTATACAAATTATGATAAAATTCTGCAATAGCACTTTACCCCATTCTATATGCTGGTGCTATCCACTGCCTTTGCTATTTAACACTCAGGTACTTACTTCATCTGCCTTAACAGATGCCACAGCCAGTTCTTTCTCCTTAACAGCCAACTCCTCAGAGAGTTTAGCAACAGATTCACTGGCCTCCATCAGCTTAGACAAACCTGTTAAGTAAAAGATAAAATTCAGAAAAATGAAAACTAATTTTTTTTTTTAGCTAGATAATACAATATAGCTTTAGATTCCAAATGCCTTGTATCTTGTATTCCCACTTAAATTAGTGTAAGGAGAGAGAGCGAGTGTAATGTATCACTGGGCCATAACAGTGGGTGTAAGCAGTCATACTGTCATGATTGTGCCTACTGTTCTTATTTCAAGGATATAAATATGCTCACAAGTTGCAAAATTATTATGAACAAGCCTGATTCTTCAAAAGAGAAATCTGTACTTCTTAATTTCAGTTTGTTATAGCTGTAAACAGTACCTGTCGTACTTGCTATGAAATACATCCTTGTGCTCATTGTATAGACTTCTTAAAAAAAAAAAAAGAAAGGAGTGGGGTGGATATTTCAAGGATATGTTGTGTTATAAAGTCACAGGACAATCAGAAAATCAGATTGGCACTGCAATTGTATCACTGCATGAGTCAATGACATAAATACTAGGATCCATATTCGCTTTCCAATAGGGAGCTCTTTCTAGAAAGAAGTTCAGTAAACAGAAGTGGACTTAAAGGTCACAGGAAGATTACAACCTCCAGCTTGTGCATGTTGGGTTTACCTTCTCTTGCTCCTGGTGACAGAGAGTGCACAAAAGCATATATAAGCATCTGAGCCCAGTTGGCTTAGGGCCAGTCATAGCTCTTATATGTGCTCAAGCAACCATCTGTAGAGGCTGGATGGTTTCCCATTAGAAGGAGATGAGTTTACTCCATCTGTAGTTATTATATATTCAGTATTTCCCACGCATTCATTCATTCAATTTTTCTCCTCTTTCTTGCTCACAGATTTGAGCACATGGGGATTTTTTTACATTCCCAAGCTCTATGTTGCCTGCTACAGCTTCTCTAGCCTCGCTTCATTACTGAATATTCACATCTTACAACTTATCGGAAGCACTCCCCTGATCTCCCTCTCTCCCTAAGGGCTAGTAGAGTTGGATCACACTTGCAATTATATGTTTGATTAGGCATATAATAATGTATAATTACACATTAAACATTACATTTGTACATTTAAATATTGTACATTTGATGTGTGATGTTTCTGTTCTTTTCTGTTACCGTGTTTCACACAGACAAGCATTCTCTCCTAGCACATTTCTTGTTCTTCTGACACAGCTGCCTCAAGATCAGGCTACTGCCATTCTACAGGCCTTTAACTCCTTGCCAAAAATAGATTACTTAGCCATTCTCAAGATAAAGTTCAAAAGTATGTTCACTGACAGATGTTGACTGGGAGACAGTAGAGATGTTTTAGAATGTTTCATTTCCCAGAGGTATGTCGCTTCCTAAAATACTCTAATAGAGGTACATACAAACTAACATTCTGTCCCCATCTACCCTGATGTTTCCCCTGAGACATCTTCAAGTGAAGCGTACCAGTGGTATTATTAATCATTTTCTAAATAGCACATCCTTTTACTTTTGTATGAAAAATCTTATCAGGTAGAATTGATTGACATACAGTATCTTTGTTTATAAAGATATTTCCTAAGATATTCAGTAGTCTTTCTACATTTACAAAAGCATGTCTAAATGCAAACCAGGCAAAACAGGAAATACATTCCAAACCCATTAAATACTAATGTAATGTAAAAAATCACTTCATTTCAAACAGATATCGAAAATTAGAAGGGCATTTCAAGCATTTCATAGCCCTAATTTTTAAATGACCACAAGTTACTGCTACTTATTCTAAAGTAGAAATTTGAAATAAATAAACTGGTCAGATTGTGCAACCAGAATTTCCATAAGGAAGTCCAGAAGTAAATTAATTACTGTGTTTAAAGCTACCTCTCTCTACACTAGTAAATCAGATGCTGGCCATTTTCAGGTTATACTTTGTATTACAAATACTAAATTAAAGATACTAAAATTTAATATAATGCTGAGATGAATGATTAAGCTGGCAACTTCTCTGAGGCATTTTTGCAAGGGAATTGTTGTGAGTTGGTGATAGCTGGGGTGCTCAGAAATGGTCCAATATGCTACTAGTTCTGGGTTCTGGGCCATGATCCAGCAGAACAGATTTCAAGTGATCACTGAATAAGAAGTCTAATATTAAGAATACAGATCATTTGAGACCATACATGGAAATATAGTCATCCCTATAGTGTTTACCAATTTGCATGCGTTCAGCTTGTTCATTAATATGTTGTAACTTTTCAGCATAAACTTCTTTGTAGCCATTGATGAAAGAGAGATAAGATTTCGGTGTTACATAAGCTCTTCTTCGAAACCTGAAACATGGTATATTGACAACATCAGCTTAGTTCAGATTACACATAATTACATCTTATATATATAATACATATATTTTATATATATATGAACTTAGATTATATAAATCAAGTCTTTACTCAAAATCAAATTCCTTCATAACTCAAACTTATTTAAAATGACTTTTTTTATCCATATAAGCAGTGTTAATAGTCATTGAATATTGGGAGTAAAGATAATTAAATTTGTTTCATGGCCTTTGCATATATTAATATAGCAGGTTTACTTTTGTGTTAGCCTTAAAACACACTTACTGATTTATATAATGTAACGAGTTAAAAATCATTATCAGTGGCAAGACTTCTGGGATTAATTATTGCAATAATATAAAAAGTTACCTTTGGAAATAGTTGTCACAGCTTTCTGAAACTAGGTCATGAAAGAGACCCATGGTTTCCACTATTTCTGTTTTAACTGCTGCAGAGCAGACCATATCAAATTCTGAAAGAAAATAGCTGGCTACAGCTACAAGAGCTTCCTTAGGCCATCGACTGAACCAGTCCATGGTGCACCCTGAGATGAGACCAGGAAACTTTAGAGACCTTGCACGAAACTTCTCACCAACCTAAGGAGAGCAACACTGTTAGTTTACCGTAGACGCTTAAGTAGGTCAACCAAAATGTTTATTCATATAAAAAATTAAATGTCTATTTTTCACTAATTTTCTACTTAGAACACCTTGCACCAGTTTTTTTCAGATATAAATATTTTGCTAAATTTCCAACATCCAGAATTTTCTGAAATTTGAAGTTCAGGACAAATATGAAAGTTTCTTCCTATTTTAAAACTTCAATTAATTTTTAATTTAATTTAATTTAACTTTCCATTAAATTCTTGTTTTCTAGTAAATGATGCATTGACTGATTTGTATTAGAAAACAATATGCCAGGAGCAAAAGAATAAAGTACTTTAACATGTAAAGAATGGTTTAATTTTTAAGTATTTTGCTTTTAAGTTCTGACAACTATACTATTACTTCTATTATATAAGCAATTACAACCAGTTTTTAGTAATCTTTTTATGTATCTTTAAATCTCCTTGAAAATATAAATCCTGAATAAACCTGTCACACCTTATAAGATAGTTTCCTAATGGAAGTAAGGAAGACAGATATGAAGAAAAACTTACTGGAGAAAAGCAGAGGACAACATGCAAGTTCTTCTTTGCCCGAGTTAAAAAATATTCATAAAGATTATCAAAGGTAGGAGGACACCGAGGCATCTCTTTTTTCATCACAGGTATTAGATTTTGAGTAATATCATCCAATTCATCCCGAGCAAATAAATTAGAAATCTTTTTATGAAATTAAAATTGGTAAGAAAATAAATTACAAGGATATAATTGTAACAGAGTTTATAAATATTTGTCTGTTTACATCTCTATCTCTCTCTTTGCATATATACAGCTTAGATTAAACCCAAGTTTGTCCCTGGTTTAGATTTATGTACCTCTATTAAAAACTAGGAAGCCTAACTCAGGAAGAGTAAAGATCTTGATTGGCCAGTGCATACTCATTTAACAAAGGCTACACACCACAGCTCCTTATCTTTTCCTGTCTTGCACTGAAACATAGACATGAACTCCATATCAAGAGCACTCTTTATTTTAGAAGTTGAGATACTTTGGAGTTGATTCATTCTACAATTTAGTACCAAAATAAATAGAAAGAAATCAGTGGGTGTAAATTCTAGTATCCTCCTTCAAAAAAACACCTTGCCTGCTGTGCTGAGAGTCTTACCTCACCAGAAGACAGCAGATTGTTTACATATTCCAAAAATGACTCCTCTTTTATGTCATTATCAGTGAAAATAAAAGTGATGCCTTGTCCTTCTCCCCCAGCGGTTCTATACAACACTTTTAAATCATCTGAGAGATTGCCTATGTTATAGGATCTAGGAAGAATAAGAAAGATTTCCTGTTAATTCAAAGCAATTCAGAATACTTCTGTTTTCAGATTATAGTGTTTTATAAATGGCAGTGAAAACATTCTTTTGCAGACACGTGTTTTGGCTCAGGAATAGCCAACACATGGTCCAGCTTTTTCAGCTCAAACAACCCCATGCTGTATACAAAGCAGGTAAGAGTTCATCATTTTCCACATTTTTAAATGGTGACAAAAAATATAAAAAAAAAGCGGCTATTGAAAATATAAGGTTATGACTGTGTAAAAAGAATACAATAGCATCAATTGGATTTATATATTTCTTGTGTTTCTTACCTGGTTAAAGTGATCTGAAATATTTTATAGCCAGCAATAAAGGAGGCCAACCTTGAAAGACTTTGTTTTCCAGAACCACCAACCCCAACAAGTAAAGCATTACCATATGCTGTCCGAATTATCCTTGAAATCTATATAGGAGAAAATGGAAGAAAAGCTCATTTATAAATGTAGATTAAAACATCAAGCTTTTGAATTCTATTCATTCTATTCATTTTCTATTCATGTTGGTTGTAGGCGCAGTTCCCTCTAAGCCTATCCAGACAACTATATTAAAACTATGTCTAAATGTGAAAATATGAGGGCGACTAAATTTATTTTCACCATAGCGACAGTAGGGCTCTTTTCTACTACCTAACTGCATAACCCAGATATTCTGGTTAAATCTTGGCAATGGAAATGGAGTATCAGAGACTTTCAAGGCCTTCTGAAACCCACCTAGCATCAAGTGGTCTGTATTTAAAAACAAAATTTTCTTCTGTTCAAATGCAAAGCAAACAAAATTATGTACTTCACACAAGGTCAACTAGAGAAAAAAACAAGTATCTCTTTCTGGTTTGATTTCACTGGGGCTTCACTGTGTCTTTTATAAACAAATCATCAAGTTAAAGTAATTCCCAAGAAAACTAACACAACTTCTTAAACCTCATTCACAGCACTTCAAACATTGCTCATGTTTAGCCTTTTCCTTCACCCCCATGAATCAGATTCTTGACTTCAGATTAATTCCCACATTTAAAATAAAAAAAAAAAGTGCTTTTTTCTCCATTCATGAAATTTGTGCTTCTGTTCAGCTATGTGGTTCCATAATGTCTCACTACCTACCAAGGCAGGGTCTGACCTCCAAAAACAGCCAAGGGAAACATAAAACTATGTACTTTCCTTATAGCTTCCTTTCTGAATACAGGTTCAACTGATTGTAAACTGAGGCTTTCCATGACCCTACATACTGATTCTTCTGCAGTTCTGCTTTTTATTTTTTTCATATCTTTCATCTGATCAAATTCTAACTCGTTACTTTGTTCTCTTGTCAGCTACAGATACCTTTGTACTGTTTTCCAAATGTTTAATGATTAAAAACCACTCTGTATACAAAATATAAATGTGCCTCTTTATGACCTCACCTAGGAAAATCTTCATACCTCTGAAGTTTAAACTAATACATAAAATTAGGTATTATTACAAAACATGCAGACAGTTAAAATTAGCTCTTTCCATGTTCTTGAAAATAGCTAGGCAATGATGACAAATAAGTTTGGGAATAAGAACAGCTTTTCAGAACGTGCCCTCTAATCATAGCGTGCCCAAATCAGGACCAGGGTTGCAACAGTTGAGACAATAAAAAAGTGTTAAACCCCAAACCTTAATAAGATGTGTCATTGCATCCTTAAAAAACACCAAATCAAGAAACGATCCTCTAATACATTCATTGTATTGTCTCTGATGCATTTGTAATTTTTCACAAAGAAACTCAAAGCTTGGAATCTGGAAAAAAAAAATAAAAAGTAACAACACTAGTGTGGCCTCTCACAACTTAAAATGGCACTGACATATTTACACAAACTTGAGTTCAGGTATTGGCCACGCATAATAAGGTTATCCTGTTAATTCACTGTAGTGATTGCAGTAGTGTTTAAGAGAAATTTTCTGCTAATGCTGGGAAAAAAAAGAAGCAAGAAAAGTAGGGAGGAATATATTACATTTATATGGCATTATTAACTTCAACATTCAACAATATTCAACATATTAACAATATTCAACATATTAACTTCCAGGATCTTCATTCGCGAACCCTAGCCATGATTAACTTCAACATCACTGAAATTATTTATTCCATACTAACCAGAAAAATCTAGATATATCCTCATTAAAACCATAGTAGATACTCAACCAAACCTTTTGTGGGGTCTAAGTTCAGCCATGTTAACATACTTAATAATTAAAGCTAAGAATCAGCATCTAGTATTTTAGGTGTAAAATGAAGTACCTGCTCATAAATTTTTGGTGGTTCAAACACAAAATCTTCTGGTTCCTCACCAGTTGGTTCAGGCATCTCCCGTAAGAAATCTACAAAATATGGTTCATCTTGGAGAATCCCTGCTAAGCCTGCACCCACATGTTCCTCAATTGTGTTATTAATAGTTTTATCAAACCAGGCTGTGTCTTCAGGAGTAATAAATCTAAAAAAAATTTACAGATTAGTATAATTTCAAAAAAGGTTCAAGATTGTTCAAGATTTTTGCCTGATTATCTGTGGCTGTGATTATCTGAGAAACAAGAATTATACTTAGTAGTTGCTAACTGAGTAGGAGACATAAACGGCAAGAACCACCTTGACACCAGAAAAGGGAATGCCAAATTACAGGAAAAAAATAATTTTCATGTTTTCTTCTTTTACTTTTCACTGCTACAACTAAGAGGAAAATAGGACAAATATGAAAAAACTGTATATAGTGCTCTGAGTTTTCAAATAAGACAAAGAATATTGAAGACATTGTAGAGAGACTAAACATAAATTTAAATTTTAAGTCTAAATATACATTATACACTTTACTACCATCACCATTTCTCAGTGATGAAGTTCTCATACTAACCACTATGGAATTTAAAAGCAGCATGGAAGACAAAACTGCATGACTATTCTCCCTCCCTCTAATACATATCTGCACAAATATTTCTCTTCCTTGTATTTTTTAATTCCCCATAACAAATAAAAACAATATATGAACATTTTGGTAAATGCCAGTGATACTGCTTCTAACTTCAAAGCAGAAAATAATATGCTCCAAGCTGTATGATACTTTTCCATCATTGGATACGATCCTAACTTCAAATTAAACGTTTTCCCCCTTTTTGTATCAACAGCACTCTGTTGAAGGTATAAATGCATATATATCAATTTCAGGTAATTTGTGTACAATATATGATCATTCAGGCACTTAAAAATATCAGCACTGTTAAGACTTTGTAGTGGATTTAAACTGAGTAATCTTTCTCAGATTATAGATAAATAACAACTAGTGTCAGCAGAAAACTGTGGCCTTTGTTATTATATTCTTGACAACCGATGGATAAGATCTCCTTTTAGATTTCCTGCATGGATTTTCTGAACTCAGCATATGTATCTAACCAGAGAGGGGAAAGTAAGCAAAATTTTTAAATTAGAGTTCCTCTAGGATATTAAAATAGATCATAATAGCAATGTTACTTCCTTGGCTCTTAACTCAAGATTTTTATGCATCTTTCTGGGGAAAATGAGAAGGCATATGCCTCCTACCATGCCAAATCATCTGCAGCAGACTGTGTTTATGTAGTCAGCATCTTAAAACAGAAAAATTCCATTTTAGACTCCTGCAACTATATTAAATATTGAAAAAAAAATCTGGCCATGGTAGGTAGCTTCTAAGCACTTGCCATTTCCAGGCCCTTAAGTCTAATTAAAAGCAAAAGCACTATTATGCCTTCTTGTGTCCAAGGCAAAATGTTTTTTATTCCTTTAATTTTGTGATGGCTTTATAACTTAAAGTATTATGAAATACATACACGTATTTGTAAAAGTCAATATTTAAATTTAATGCTTAAATTATAAAGCATTAATTCTATAAAAATCATGAAGGTCCTTCCTGAGGACATCAGAACAAGAACTAATTATATTAAATAATTATATTAAAGAAAATTTACAGTAGTAGTGGTTTTATGTTAATTTTTTACAGGCACCTACATATAGAATTCCACAAGAAATTGAAACACTGTCTGAGTGTAGGCAAAGATAAGTGAAAAAAAAAGTAGGTTAGAACAGAGAAGATGCCTGTATTTTGGAGCTCTCCATCCAATAACCCTGCTAATCTATCAGTACTTAGCATGACAGTTGTTGGCATAATACCCCAATGCAGTAAAGACAAAATTTTCATATAAGCCTAACAGAGTTTGCTATATTAAGAAGTTTTTACAGATCTGTAATCATAAATGCTGTGAATGGCTAAACCTACTAAATATAAAATGCCATAGTTATTATACCTGTCAGCAATGACTCTGGTACATTCATGTTTAAACAGTGTTAGAAGGACAGTGCTGCTGTCGCATTCTTCTGCCTTTATAGTTAACATTCCTTGCCAAATTCTAGAGAGGTCTCGAAGGTTGAAGATGTAGTGGAATTTAGACGGTGTAGGTAGCATCTTTATCTAAAAAATAATATTGGTAAAATTCAAAATCTCTTCCCATTTAGAAGAAATCAGGAATAATACAAATTACAAATTTAAAATTAATAACACAAAATACAAAAATAAACTAATCATTTTCACACATAATTCTGTGTGAAATAATTCTTTCCACAGTCATGAAAAACATCTCATTTGTTTGGAAGCAGGATCTAGCACTGAACGTTAAACCTCAGCTCTTACAGCATGCAATTATTTCATATGTTGCTCTGGGCTTTTCAAATCCAAGGCTATCATTTATAAAGAATTTCACTCCCTGTTCTTTAGCTATAGTGATTACATTTTTGGAAAATGAACAAATCTATCAGAATGAATGGAATGATATTTCCATTATTCTGTCTTCTATACTGAAATCTGATATTTTCCAGGTTGTATCTCTCAAACTTTTTTAGCCCACTTTTTTCCTGTTTTTTCTCTTATCTTCTTATAGATATATTCTTAAGGAACATGTGCTTAAATTACACTAATGAGCACTCTGTTCAGACAGATTATGATAAAACTTTCCCTGTAATTCATACCTTTGTCCGCTGCCACATTACTCTCCCTGCTGAGACCAATTTCTTCACCATTTCACATACATCAGGGCTGAAATTTCTACAGGAATCAAAGTATCCACAGCCAATAATACCTTAAAAGATAAAAACACAATATACAATTAATCTCAAGTTGTAGGACGTAATAAGGGAGGTGGTGAGCAAGACATATAAGTACTTATTAAAAACACAAATTTGCTTTTAAGTTGCATATACAATAATTTTTTGTCTCTTGCCCATGGCTTTTCTGAACCCTTGTAGAAACAACTCTCAGTTAAGTGCTGGCTTTTATCAATATACTGTCGTGATAAAGCTAACAGAATCAAGAACTTTGCCAACAGAGCACATTTCAGAAAGTGCCGAAGTGGAATGGTAAACTATATAGTAATAGCAATACTTATATTCTTCCAGGACATGTCATTGCTTTTCTTATTTTTTTTTTTATTTTTTTTTTGTCCAAAATTAGGAACAAAAAAGCATTTGAAGGTGCTAACTTCTCCTCCACAGCACTATTTTTGCTGTACCACTGGTTCAGTTGCTTCGCTGGAAGTACTCCAAATTCGCATGACAGAAGTGAGAACTACTTTCATACATTTTAAGTCAACTATGAAAACCAAATTCTACTAAAACAAAAGAAGTACCAAAAATTTTGTCAATGGATGCGTTGGATGGCAGTGTGCAATTGAATACAGAAAACTGTCTTTTTAAACGCTGGGGAATATCGTTACGGCCTCCTCCAGGATGTATCATTGCTGCTATTAGTTGTATATCTACAATTGTAGTGAAGTCTCCAGGTTTATCTAAGCTGTACATTCCTTTCATTTCCATCATCTGACGAACTATTTCATTTGTTACCTGTAACATACAAATTAGAAATTCAGACAAAAAAATTATCCTGATAATTTAATTTCTTCATGTGCTTATATTCCTTTTAACTAAATAAAGTTCAACTAATGAACAGGAAAAAAAATTGTTTTATATTTTTCTGCTGGACGTTGAAGTCCAGATGTTCAAAATATGCTTTTCAGTCCTTTCCTTCGCCTCCTTTGAAGCCAAAAAACTAATTCTTTTTTTTGAAACAGAAAGCTGTTTATTTTGAAAAGGTTACTCACTCCACATGCCACCCCACAGCAGCTGTATGGAGCAGGAGGTGCCAGAGTTTGCCCCCACAGTAACTGCTTCAATTGTGTTCAGCAAACCATGTGTGCTCATGCACCCCAGTAAAGCCACATGGTGTGCAGCAGGACACCAACCACAAACTGTCATCCCATCAGAAATAATTCAGCAATGTCTCAAGCCATAATGGAAGACCTGGTGGAGGTCCTTCCATAATGGAGATCCTTCCTATTATTGTATACTGCCTGGGCCCATAAGAGCTTTTCCTCCAAAACAACCACCTTTGTTCTGGACTATGGGCAAGCAGCTAGGTGTTGTGGGTTATTCAACAGTTTCACTGAAAAAAAAATATTCTCTCAAGCAAGGGCAAATTACGAAAACCAAATAAGTGATACATGTTGGTATTTAGGTAGAAGTCCAAATTCCACTTCAGACATATTAAAACCACATTAATGGCTTCCATTTGAACAAAACGGCTTTCTAAAGTGAAAAGGAGGAACAATTCAGCCCACATAGACTCACTTGTACCTATACTGCCACATAAATAAACCCCCAAGCCCACTCCCACTACTACCCACACTTTGAACAAACCAGTTCAATGCTGTAAGCAGCCTTAATCCATTCTGTGAGCCTCACAGAACCCAGAGAGCCAGCGCATTCAAAAATGCACAGAAGTCCTGNGGGGGGAAGAGTAACTGTAAGCATACTCAGATTTTATGTTAAAATAGACATTCCAGAACACCTAGCATTCTGGGCTGGAAATATTTCAGACCTTCTATGGGAAGGAACTGTGAGACATTTGTGCCCAATTTTGGGTCTATGTAGGTATATGAATTCTACACATCCAAATAATAGATGGCCTCATGAAAAGCCAAAATTCTTTAAACCAGTTTGCAAGCCAATGTGTCACCCTTGAATTTAGACACAGTCTTTATTACTTTCTCCTAAGTATCACACTTAAATTTTGCAGAAAGTTTGCTTACTGGTACTCCCAAATCAATGTCAATCTTGAAATTAATGATATGATACTTTAGTAGAGTGTTGCTTTGTTTTTAGTCTCACAAATATAGGAGAAACTGCAAATGTACACTATGACACCATTATCCTACATGTTTCTTCAGAAAATCTAATTTGTGCTCTTTATTCATTAGTGTACCAAAGTTNTCTTTTTATCAGCGCACTTGGAAAAGGCGCTGATGAGGAGTGTGGATGGAGCCCTCCCTGGATCTTCGTTTGCGAAGCCTAGCCACGACGACGACCAAAATTAGAAAACATTTCCAATAATTAATTTAATAAAATATTGAGGAAGTCCACTGATTCTCATATATACATAAAAAAAGGCAAAGCAATCTGAGAATAAGTTGTATTTGATAAAAAACTTTACCTGATCACCCCATTCATTGATAAATGGCATATTGATATCATCAATAAAAACAGTCATTCTTCTGCCTCCAGGAGGCCCATAAGTACTCCCAACTCGTTTGTCCACATAACTTTCTATTGTCCTCTAAAAATAAAAGAAATTTCTTGGTTTGTATCTAAAGCAATGATATTTAAAATATATTGTTAATAAATGTGTTTTTTATTGTTGTGTGACACAGCACTTATCCCGTGATTTCCTCTTTTTGTTAGGAGTTTCACCTTTGTTTCATGATCAAGGAACCCTGTTTCCCTGTTCACCACACTCATTCCTATGCAATTCCCTCACCTTAGGACTATGTCCTGCAACCCACTTCTGGGTTCAGGAGTAGGTTTCAGAAAGTTTTCAAACTTGGAAATTCTTATCCTGAAGTGGCCAAACTAAAATGATATTCATTTTAATACATCAGATGATGTCCATGTGAAATACTACATCTCCTTATAAATTGTATTTCACTCTTCAAATACATCAATATTAGTGCAAAAGAAACTGCTAAGAGAAAATTAACAAATCAGAAATTGTGAATTGTTACATTATTTTTTCTCTTGCTTCCCAAACCAGTAAAAGAAAGTGGGAAGACAACACACACAACTTGAGAAATGAAGGATTAAGCAAAAATTGTATTATCAGCATGACAGAATATCAACAAGCAGAAATAGTATTTTCATTATAGACATAATTTTTCTGGACTTATTGAGAAAGGCATTTAAGAATCTTCCTTCTGAAGGGTAGCTCTGGAGAGGAATGATTTGAGTTTGTGAGACACTGTCTGAAAATTATGACCGCTTTGAATTTCTGCTAGCTAAGCTCGATCGTTTTATATTTATAGTGCAACTGTAGACCCTATAGAGGCTACTTTCATTCCTTTTACAGCAATTTCTCAGTTGTCTGTAAGCTAAATAATGCAATATTTTAATATGTTAGTGGCAATATTTTTTTAAGACTGACTTGTAAGCTAGAAAAGAAGCAGGATGTAATAGACACCACATCGATAGGTAATGGAAATATATTTTCAAAGTTCTACAGCTCTACAGGCTTTCTAAAGATAGTAGTAACTTGAACAATGGCAGAAAAAATACCCTACAAGACAGGAGAAAATGTCTTTCTTAGACAACCAATTTTTCAGTTTTACAAGCATAATTATCATCCTATATGAGTACTGTGGCATATAATGTCATAAAGATAGACGTATTAATAAATTTTTTGAAACAGAAAACAGATAGGTTTGTTCTGTGTTTCTGTCCCTCTTTATCACAACAGAAGATAATTAGTTTAGTGTTCCATTATAAACACATATAGAACACTTAGCAAAACTGTGTCATTTTGGGGACATGATTAAGGTGAAAAAAAGGAAATCTGCTCCGTGAGCATACTGTTCAACCAATAAATATGCCAAGATGATTGTTTCATCCTCCTGGAGAATTGTCACTATGAATTCATTGTTTTGACTTGGTAATGATGCCAATTCAACTTAAAGGATCATATCCTAGCAAATTAATAGTACTGAACCATACCACAGTGGTATAAATCATCCTTTCAATCACTTGAAAAAAATGTCTCTAGTATTTCTTTCTATTTATAATAGCAGTTATAACTGCAGAATATAGCAGTTATACTGGGAAAGGGAAATATCTACAAAGTTGCCATGCGAGAGGACCTGAATATTAGATTTCAGGTGCTGTAGTCACTCCAGAGCTGAGCAAAATTAAGAGGATATACAAGTTGAAATCTGCTTTTTATTTAACAAAAATAAAAATTACAAACTGCAAATCTGGAGAAAAACATGAAGAAGTCTAACTAAACATTTTAATTAATTTAACATTTTCATTAATCTAATGGAAAAGTCTCCAGCCAAAAAAAAAAAAAAATGCGTTCTCAGAATACCATAATGAAAAAGTACACAGCAATCATGAGTATATGTATCCCCATGCCAGTGACTATTTTATTCTGCTCTGCCAAAAATTAATTTTTTGTGGAATTTTCTGATCCATTTAAGTGACTTAGAACAAAAAGATCCATTAGACTTTACCTCTAAACAAATTTTATTATCATCGTAACTAAAATGATGCACACAAGTTGCTTGAAGTCTGTAATTTTACCTGGAACATAGCCGGTTCTGTTGCAGATGAGAAGTTTAAACATTTTGACAAATGCTGCTCTGGGTCGTATTTCTTTACGTATCCCTTAATCATGACTGTCTTTGCAGTCCCCTGTTCTCCCGTGAGCAAAACCGCCTAGAGCAGATATTTAAATACCATAAGTAGTATCTAAACTTATCATTAAATATTTTAGAGAAAGAGACACATGTTGTGCCTACTTTTGAACAATATATTGTCCTGGTATGCTTTCCCTGTGACTTCACACGCAGTGACACTGTATGTGTTTTCATCCCTCTGAGATTTTCCAAGAAAATTTTTTACAGTGTCAAAAGGGAAAAGATGAGGTGAGAATGTACTAGAGTTTTCAATTCCAGTTGCCTAACTTCTTCCACTTTCCAACACATTGACCACAACAGTGTCTTGTACTGAACAACCCTAGGAAGGTTTTCCTTATAATGGAAAGTAGTCTGCAACATTGAATTTGAACATAAAATTTCTACTATTTGTTTCGGCTATAGGTATTCTTCATGATACATGCCTGATAAAAGCACAGTTCATTCTTCCCACCACTGCCCTTAAAGTATCAATACTGTATATTAGATTTAGCTATATCCCCTCTCAACATATTGCTCTAAAAGTCTATAGAGACACTATCTAACCATAATTACAAATAAGAATAATAAAGTAGTATATAAATAATAAGGCACCTGGAAAGCAATGACTAGGGACAGAGAATATGAAGAATTATTGCAGTGCACATTTACTTATAAAGTAAGTAGGTTTCTGTTTATTTCATATAGTAGATATATATTTAATAAGTAATTCTCTACTTACTTTCTGTTGTTTTGCAATTGTGTTTATCAAAAACTGAGTTCTGACATTGTCAACATTTGGAACCAAAATAGATGCATAGTCTGGGATACTATCAGTTGGATAAACATAATCCTGAACTCTTTTACTCCAGTGCTCCCAATCACCTGAAATGACAAAAAGACAGGAAAATAACTCACAAGGTTTTGATCATGTTGAACTTCGGTTAGTAGAAGAAAATAAAATCAGTAATTCCTAGATATTATGGGTAAATTTCTATAAAGCATAAAAAAGATAAATGTTCCCAAATCTATCTAAAATACATCTAACAAAAGGCCATACTTAGTCATTACTTCTAATTAGTCTACAATTCTATTAACTATACATGTCTTAAATTAATATATAGATATTTAAGAAACCCAAAAGTATATTCACCTAAAAACTCAAAAAAACCTGGATTTGGATACAAGAGAAATAGATGCATTAATGTGAGAATATACTCTAAAAGAACATTAAGTTTTTTGTGAAATTAGTCGTATGTGATATAGTGTTATTTAGACTATAAATTTGTTGTAGATAGTATCACATTTATTTAAATATCAATATTCACAATATTCAAAATATCGCAAAATTATTACAGTTTTATACATATTTATTAATGATTATTAGACTCGGATAAGTAGTAATTAAGTGGACTTAAAACCAAATAATGTTTTTTAAGAAAAATACTAGCTGTGAGGAAATTAAACATAAACACAAAACCTAAACCAGTCTAAGCATAAATATTTATACCTGTAGGCTCATTAATAGAAATTCGTAAAAATTAAATTAAAACAAATGATATTAGAAAATGCTACCAATGAGCATTCTATCCCTCCATAGACAGTGCATACCAAACCTGTGTTACTACTATACTATCATCAAAAACTTCAACTTGTATAACTGTATAAGGATTAAAGGAGTAATTTTCAATTCAGAGAAGCTTAGCCAGTTCTCAAATACCATTATAAAAAAGAATGTTAGTACTTTTTCTTACCATAGTCAGTAACATAAAACTCATACATCGTTTGACTGCTGCCAGGGGAGATTTCTGGCAGGTCTAGTTGGGCATCCCGAGCTCTAATGAAGGCTTCAAGTTTATCTCTACTGTCCAACTCCAGAAGGGCACCCAAACTCCACATTATTGCAAAACAGAACAATTTATGCAGATGAAATATAGTTGATAAGCCTCCTTCTTCCTTTGTTGGAATCAAGCCCTCCAGAAGATTAATAGACTGAAAAGATTTTAAAGTTTTATGCATTAAGAAAATATTACAGAATGACATTTTATTTTTCTACACATATGCACACCCATTATTTATATATATATTCAGATTTTAAATCATCATTTGAAAACCAATATAGGTTACCAAAGCATGACATAAAATTCAGAACTGCAAACTGATCATCAATTATCCTTTTAATGATACTATATAATAAATCTCATTTAAGAGCTGGGGTAACAGGACAGATTTTTAAGGGATTTTATAATATCCACTGGGATATTCAGAACTCCAAAAGTACGCAGGACCAAAAGTTTCTTTTTATCTTTAAGCATGGAAGAATTTTCAGCATCTAATGTATTTATTTCAATTATGGTCAATTAATCCATCTATCACATTAACTTCTACTTGTGATTGTTTCACTTTGTTTCTAAGGAACTGGATTCTAGCTGCTAAAAATCTAGTAACTTGCTATCTACAATTCTGCGTTGTCACTCATGAAGTCAGATGTTTGGCTATCTCACATGATGTCACTCATATTCCCTTTTAGACAAGGCAGTGCCAAGCACATTGTTTCAAAATATGTCATTTTAACAGTGAAGCAGATTTTCAATCACATCGTGATGCTCTGGGTCTTAGCAATATTCTGTAACAAGTTTTTGAGGAAAGAAAATAGAAAAATATAATCTGACGTATGAAAGCACACAAATGGTTGCAACAAATTAGATTAAAACTTCAACTTGCCCAGATTCTCATCTACAAGATTGAACCAACGTGGACACTTAGAGAAGAGTAATAACAAAGGAAAAATCTCTCTTGACTTGTGCTGGTACTGGGAGTTGTAATTCCTGCTGGTACTCTCTTCAGCTTGCAGTTTTCTGAACCAAATACACTTTTTCTGAGTTTAGTCATCTTCTAAAAATTTTTCCACCCTGAAAATGTCAAGACTTGTCTAGAATCTGCATCAGCTTTTATTGTCTATAGCACCCTTTGGCAAGATGATCCGCATTGAACAGCTTGGGTTTTCCCAAAGTGAAACCCTTCATTCTTCTCTTCACTTAATTTTATGTGCCATTTTATTACCTACTTTATTCTCATAAAGTCTGTCTACAGTTCTTAACAGCTAACTGTTTTGTTCTTGCTACCCTGAATAATTTAGATTCATCAGTAAACTTCACCTGAAAGTTTTCCAAATCTTAAGTGAACATTTTGAACCCCAGTGGTCACAGCACAGGTACCTCAGGACCAGTGGTAATCTGTGTTCTTCCTAAAAGCAGATATTCCAATCACACCTATCCTATCTTCTAACCACTTATCTAGAAACAAACCTATCTTCCAGCATGACTGCTTAGCTTCCATGTAAATCCCTGGTAAAGAACTTTGTTAAACACCTGTAATCCTTCAAGCAGATCCTATCAATCAGATGTCCTTTAGCTACACATTTACTGACTTTCCCAATGGGCTTGTAAGGTGGGGTAACACTACACAAAAACTGTGTTGAAACTCCAAGGCAAATTATATTTGACTATCAGGCCAGATAATGGTAAACAGTTGGAAAGTGAGTGGAAATCACGAAGAGGAAAGCAAAGCTGAGAGCATTCTTTGTATAAAACCACTATGAAGCTCCTGTAGATAAAAAAACCAGCAGATTATGGATGCTATCAAATGGCACATAATCAGGTATGTTTGTGCACATTTGAGTGAACATCCAAAACCGAATTTTAGAACTGAAGTACAAGTCCACATGCAGCTGGCTTGAAATGGTTGGAAATTTTTAAAACACATGAACTAAACAACAGTGGTACCTCTTGAATCCCACAATTAATAAAAAGACATAAGACAGAACAACCAGTTAGCAGTGCTTTTGCACATAGGTTCCACAGATACCCTGATTCCATGTGATACTGCACAGTTAATCTTTGCAGCATTTACTACAGCTATTAATTTGTTGCAAAAGATTTCAAACTGTTGAAAATCTGAAGCTAAATCCATAATGAACAGTAAAGAGATATTGAGTGCTACCTGACCAGTTTAATGTTAAATTGAAATGTTATCCAAACTAGTATCTTGTCTACTTTCTTATTCAAACACACTACTGAATTTCTCATGAGAATTCCAAAATAAAATTGAGATTACATGGACAAACAGAAACTCTAGAGACTTGGAATCTGCAGATGAAAATAGATTTAAATCAGCTGGATACATGCAATATTAGATTGACAGTCTTGTAAAATCTGCCAGATACATAATTTTATTATTAATAAATCACTGATAAGGTTTGGACTCCACCCAAGGTAGAATTCCAACCAATAGGATGTGACAGGCAAAAATTACTACATTGACTTTGGAAGAGCTAGCTGGCAGAATCCCTGTTACTACACTTGGAGGTAAAAAATAATTGGAATTAATAATCTTCACTTTCTCTGCTGACACTACCATTAGGGTTTGATTGATACTACAATTTTTTTGGTATTTTAAAAAATGAAATGAGACCACTAGCTTATGAAACATATGCTTCTGGAAACTTACTGAAGCCTGGAAATTTCGATTCATAGAACACTAACCTAGATAGGAAGTAATAGAGAAGTAAATTTTTTTTTTTCTGCACATCTAGGAGTTCCTTTCACATTGTCTAAGAAGCAAATACTGAGTCTGAGCTTTGCTTTGTCAGGAAACAGTCTTTCTGAATGAATGTTTTTGCTTTCAGATGTTCCCTTTGCTATTTCTGCATGTTTGCTATGGTCAGTCAATCCATACAGACTTATACAGTATCTGCTTTACCTGCATAATATAGTTACATTCCAGAAGCTCCATTTTTGGATTAAGGTTTAGTTTCATGTATGTATATGCTGACTCAAAGATTCTATCATACAAACTTTGTAAAACTTCAGCTTCTTCAGAAGAACGATTTTTCAGCCATGCCTGGAAAACATCACCATTTTTTTCAGTATAAAATGTGTAAAAAGCTAAAGTCATGAGTAGCCAATAATGAGAACCTTACCTGCAATATTGGTCTCCAGCTGAGGGCAGAAGAACTGATGTAGACCATACCCATTCGAGAAACTGTTGCTGGAGAGGCATTCTCAATGTTGTGGACCTCAAATAACAGTTTACATGCAGGAGCCATAGGAATTCGATCTCCATTTGCTAAAGTGAGGGTCTTGTTATCATCCAAAACTGAATTTAGGTTCTCTATCCAGATAGCATCTACAGGACCATCTAAAACCAGGAATACATTTTCACCTGGAAAAATAACCAAATGGGCTATAGTCCACATTACCATTCTGAAAGAGCAAGAAAATAAATTTACAGAAGATGGTCTAGAACTTAATGTATAAAGAAGTATTTCACTTACTGTAATTTTTGACATCTCTGCAGTTGCTCATTACTGTATAAACTGCATACTTATTCATGGACCTACTTTTGAAATAATTAGTAGCAAATGAGGACACAAGTATATCTTTATAATGTCGAATGTCTGTGGCTGGCTGCCTGACAGACACTCTCTCATTCCTCCGCAAGACAGAGAGAGAAAATATGGTGAAAATCCTGGCAGATTGAAGACAGGAAGATCACTTATCAACTGCTGTCACAAGCAGCAAAATGGACTCAACTCCGGGAAAATTATTTTGTTGCAAAATAACAGAATCAGAATCACAGAATGTTAGCGGTTGGAAGGGACCTCTGAAGATTATCTAGCCCAACCCCCCTGCAATAACAGGAGAACCTAGAGCAGGTTACATATGATGGTATCTAGTCAGGTTTTGAGTATCTCCAGAGATGGAGAGTCAACCACCTCCCTGGGCAACATGTTCCAGTGCTCCACCACCATCAAAGCAAAAAAAAGTTCCCTCCTCATGTTAAGATGGAACTTCCTGTGTGCTACTTTTTTTCCATTGCCTTTTAGTCCTGTCACTACGTGCCACAGAAAAAAAGACCAGTCCCATCCTCCTGATACCCACCCTTTAAGTGTTTATAAGTATTGATAAGATCCCATCTCAGTCTTCTCAAAGCTAAACAGACCCAGCTCTCTCAGCCTCTCTGCATATGAGAGGTGTTCAAGTACCCTATTCATTTTAGTGGCCCTTCTCTGTGCTCTCTCCAGAGGTTCCCTGTCCTTAAACAGGGGAGACTAGAACTGAACACAATACTCCAGATGTGGCCTCACCAGCCCAGAGTAGAGGGGAATGATAACCTCTCTCAACCTGCTGGCCATAATCTTTTTGATGCACCCCAGGTTGCCATTAGTCTTCTTGGCCACAACGGCACATTGCTAGCTCATGGTCATCCTGCTATCCACCCAGCTCCCCTGAGCTGCTTTCCAGCAGGTCGTTCCCTAACCTGTACTGGTACATGGGGTTATTTCTCCCCAGGTGCATTACCCTACACTTGCCCCTGTTGAATTTCATAAGGTTATTTTCTGTCCAGCTCTCCAGCCTGTCCAGGACACAATGAACGGCAGCATAGCATCCTGATGTGTCAGCCACTCCTCACAGTTTTATGTCATCAGCAATATCGCTGAGGGCACACTCTATTCCTTTATCCTGGTCATTTGTTAATATATTGAGCAGGACTCCGCACCATTAATTACAACCCTCTGGGCTCTGCCCTTCAGCCAGTCTTCAATCCAGCCCACTGTCCATTCATCTAACCCACACTTCCTGAGCTTGCTAATGAGAATGCTGTGGGAGATGGTATCAAAAGCCTTGCTGAAATTAAGGTAGACGATATCAACTGCTCTCCCCTCATCAATCCATCCAGTTATGCCATCATAGAAAAGTGTCATACTGGTCAGACAGGACTTTCCCTTGGTGAATCCATGCTGACTACTTCTGATAACCCTCTTTTCCTCCATTTGCTTAGAGATGGTGCCCAGTACGAGCTGCTCCATTATCTGTCTAGGGATGGAGGTGAGGCTGACTGACCTGTAGTTTCCTGGGTCCTTGTTTTTGCCCTCTTTGAAGGTCTTTGGTTTTGATGACAGAGTGGCCCAGAAATGACCTCTGCCAGCTTCATAGACTTGAATGGTAAGACACAAAGACAAAAAACTAAAACATCTTTTGCCCACCCCTTTTTATTTCTCCAGACTGAACTTCTTTCTTCCCAAAATAGTCAAACTCTTCATCCTTTCTGTCCTCACTGTCTCTTCCCGAGCAGCCCAAAGGGGATGGGGAATTTAGCATTTTGTTGCTAAAAAAAAGGGTCCTTTGGCAACTAAACAAAAGCTTTGGAATATTTACAGATCCCATTTAAGTCAGTGAAAATTATAATCACTCATAATTCTGAAAATCCTGTTGTTTTCATCATTTTGAAATATAAACACAGCTGAAAATACCTACATTTTGGCAATCAAATTTTAAAAATCTGTTTTCATTTTGAATACAGAAAATTTACGATAGGGAAAATATAGATACTTACAACACAGAAAATTCAACGTTCTTTTAAAAAAAAGCCTCCTTCTAGCAAGGTTCCCTAGAAGAATTCCCTCTCAATATACTTTTTTTCAGATACAAATGAATTACAATAAAAAGGAATTTCAGTAATCCAGACCCAATGAAATCTAAATGTGGGTAACAGACATACGAAAAAACACAGGAAAACATATATTTTAAAGCCAGTTTAATTAATGTAAGTAAATCTAAATTGTATTTTACCTGTTTTGAAGTAGCACCTCTGCACTGTAGAACAGCAAGCTCATGTATATTCTCTATAGATTCTCTCAAGATGGATCTTCACCACATTCACAAATTCAAGATGCTTTTTTCAACATATCATTCAAGAGGTATTTTTATGATACCCAGTGTTTACATACCCTTTTTAGTTTTCAGTGTTTTCCTCCACAGTGTTGAAAAGATTCCATCTGTCCAATCATTAGTTGCAGCGTCTAGTCTTCCAAACATTTGAGGAGCAGTAATAGCTTTGGGGTTCATACGCATTTCTCTGTGAGGTTCACCACATTCTGTCAGTGCTCTCATTAATATAGTTATGACCATTGTTTTTCCAGATCCACTAGGTCCAAGTATCATTAATCCATGACGTACTAGAGAAGTTTCATACAACTATTAAAAAAAAAAAACAACAAACCAAAATATTTTAAGAATTATATTCCTTTCAAAGATTTTTGCTTGTATTTAACACATATGATAGTCAGCACTTAGACATCTAAATTATATACTTAGAAATGAAATCAGCATGTGCTTGCTGACTTTTAGTCTTTGGTGGAATGGTGCACACTATGACATCCTAATCTTCTAAGTACCAAGCAATTTTACAATAAAACAGCTTACAGAACTAAATTTTGCCTAACCTTTCAAAGCAAATGAAAATAATTTTACCCAATTTATAAAAGAATTTTCTGTTGATTTGAAAAGGAATAATGAAGGCTAGCTCTTCAAGGCCTGTAATTTCAGAAAGTCTCTCTTCTGAGGCTTTGTTTCAAGAAGATGCAAACCTATCTCCATAGGGTAAAATGTTATTAAGTATCAGTTGTTGCAGCTGTACTCTTAGCTTGGCAATCAGCAAAATTGCTTCTAGAGCAATATACTATTCAGCCATTAGAAATGACCAAGATGTTATCTTAAGCACTAAGAACTAAATACAACTAGATACAACTAAAGCGTTTAAAATGATACAAAAACTAGAGATAAATAAAACAAAAATCAGAAGATAGTATACTTTTTCTCTGGCTGACACATTTTACAAAGCAAAATTTAATTTCATCAGTTAATGGAACTCAAAAATTATAATTATAAGATGGATTTAATGTCCCCATACAGTATTCAGAAACGCTGTGCCTCGGATTGAAGGTAACATGTGACGTTGTGACTGCTAGAAGGCTGGCATAACACCAAGGCGATGGGGTGGACAAGATCCTGGGAGGGAACATAATCGAGACAGCTGACCCAAACTTACCAAAGAGCTATTCCATTCCATATGACATCAGCTCAGGGATAAAAGGCAGAGGCAGGGAAGGAAGGGGAAGGGAAGAAGATGTCTGCCCCCCAAGCAACCACTACACATTCCAGACCCCTGCTTCCCGGGAAAGGACCAGGCATCGCCTGTTATGGGAAATAGAGACTAAAGCTCAATTTTGCTTTGCTTTGCTTTGCTTCATGCGTGCGGCCTTGCCTTTCTTTATTTTGCTTATTAAACTGCCTTTACTAAAACCCACAGGCTGTTTCCATTTCATTCTCTCCCTCTTGTTGTGCTGTGAGAAGTGTGGGGCAAGAATGTGATAGAGAACCTTGGTGGGTACCTGGCGCTCAGCCCAGGTCAACCCACCACAATGAGTAATACAACCAATAGAGTAAAAGCTGATCACTTTTTAAAGCATGATATTATGAGAAAGTTTTCACATCTTGTCACCTGGATTCATAAAAAATAAAAAAGAATCAGAGAATGCAGGAAACCAGCACAGCCGTAATGTTTAAAGACATCACTGTCATCAATAATGAAAGCGTGTTCTCAGAGAAAGAGTAGGATGAAAAGACAAAAGAGCAACACCGCTCTAGTTACCTTTCTAACTTGTCAATTTATAGTTTTTTATTAATTGTTCCATTATTTTTTGAGTTGTCAGTCTGCTGCATTCTTAAATTTGCTTTTTAAAGAAGGATGTATGCCGGGAATTGTGTTAGCATAAAGATGATTATAATGTGAGTTAATTGTTTAGTAATAAATTCAGTTAGTTTCAAACATGACTGCCTGTCAGAAATACAACTGTCGCCCCTTTAAATGTTATGTTGGATTACACATCCAAAAAACCACTAAGGCACCTTTTTTCCTTCTTGTTGAAGTAACTACATCTTCATTAAGCAACAACACATCATAAAGATCGATCCATAATAAACCCAAATTACCATAATCCAAAATTACACTTTAATCATTAAACAATTCATTTACTAAACATAATGTCTTGCAAAATATTCTGAATTCAAAATAATTTCTTGCAACACCTTAACGATTTTCTTTCTTTCACATTTTAATCATATCACACTCTAGTTCTGAAGAGCTTGTAACCCAAGGTAAACAAAACATACCACACTCCTGGTGAGTGACCAGAAAGCAAGTGCTTGTTCTGTCAAAACTGAACAACTTTGGCTTATGTAACGATGTTGTAACAATTTTTTACCACACAGCCTCTCATTCAGATTATATGTACTTTCTTACTTATTTTTACAAAAGCTCTTGCACAGAACTATCAGAGGGATACATACACCACTTAGGTGGAATCTTCTCACAGTATTCATTTAATGGCATGTAATGAATTTAATTAATTGGCATTTAATACACTTTGGAAGGATGCTAGCTTTGAACATAACAGATAGAAACTGACAACAGCTGGGCTTGTTCACACCCTTTGTAGTCTAAAAGACCTCTAAACCCATTCAGAGCTTTACTCTTTTAATCACCCATGCCTTTGAGACAATTCCCTTTATATAACAGTATCATTCTTGTTACTTGAGACTATTTTTGGTTCTTTCATTTTATAGTGTCCCATGTGCAGGTTCACTTGCGTGCTTAACATTGTTGTAGATTGCCACAAGTTTGTCATCATGTATGCAAAAACATGTATGTTCTATGTATCCTTGTACTTTAACTCGTTCAACTCAATACAGGTAAGCTGGTTGATTACCCAACCAGTGTATAGTTTCTCAAAACTTGAGAAGAATCTCTGTCTACTACAATGTCTGCTCAAACCCCTCCTGAAGACTATTCTTAATTACAGAAACAGTCAAAAACACATACATCTTGCATTTTTCTCTGCCCTTATAAAGGTCTTTTTGCTCCTTCTACTTAGCAGTAGTTGTTTCTTGGCTATGCTTCCTCTCAGTCTATTCCTTTGGTCTTCAAAATGCTTCCCAATACTTCTTACACCCTACTGTCCCTCCTCTAGTCTAAGAAACTCATGTTAGAGACCCATGTAGGTGCTTTGCTGCTTCATTCAGATAACTTAGATGCACTACCATATCTGGGAAAGCGTGGGTTAATAGCACGCTTTGAGATTTTTTTTTCTTATGGATAACTTAAAGAAATAAAAACTTAAATCCCTTGGATTGCTCTTCCTTAATGTGGCATACAGACAATCTTCTGTTTTTCCTGTATTAGAAGTAGAGGTCCTTGAATGACTCACTGATTTAACTACTAACACAGTGTTTTGACTCCTGTTTGTTAAAAATGGCTTGGGAAAAAAAAGTTTCACCTGAACAAGCTTAAGATTCCATGGTGGATGGTTAATCAATCCTGCCTCTTCAACCTGATTGGCTACTGCAGCCTGAAGCTCAGTGTAAGTATTGCTGTCCAACTGTAACCCCGGAAAGAGATCATTGATAAGACTGAGAAACAAAGGCTCATCTTCATCTATCTGAAATAAATAAACAAACAAAAAAGTTGTGTTTAAACCACAGTTATCCAAAGAATAGTATCAAACCAAAGTAATATCTATTTTAAAATAAACAGTGAGAATATATTTTTCAAAATACAGATGCTCAGACTCATAAACACAGCCAGACAACAGGACAGCTCACTACAAAAACAGCAATTTGAGAATGTTATACATATACTATGGGAGAAATAAATTCAAAATGTAAATTTTCTGCTGAAAATTCACACGAACGTATTTGCAGAGTTGATCTGTACAATACCTGCTATAGCATATATTGGAAAGAAATATTTTAAAGTCTAATTTAGTGGATGCTTAAATTATTTCATTTACTTACAGTACAGTGAACATTCTGCACACAAGTCAGTACATAAAATGTCGCATCCACAGCTAAGACACTATTAACCTCTTTGAACCCTTTGCATCCTGCATACTGTTTTCAAGCCTAATAAACTCTAAATGCTGGTTAATAATAACATGATGATTATCATGTTTCAATTTTTAAAGAAAAGGATGTTTAAGGGTTTTTTTCTAATCTTCTGCAAAACACCGTTAAATCAGTTGAGCCAATCCCCAGCATGAATACAGACTTAGAGAAGAACCCATTAAGAGCAGGGCTGGTGATAGGGACCTGGGGGTTCTGGTAGACAAAAAGCAGGACATGAGCCAGCAATGTGAGCTTGCAGCCCAGAAAGCCAACTGTATCCTGGGCTGCCTCAGAAGAGTTGTGGCCAGCAAGTCGAGGGATGTGCTGCTGCCGCTCTACTCTGCCTTTGTGAGACCCTGTCATCTGCAGTACTGTGGTTCAGGTCTGGGCCTCTTGGCACAAGAAGGTCACGGACCTTTTAGAGTGGGTCCAGAGGGGCATGAAGACCATCAGAAGACTGGAGCACCTCTCCTATGAAGGCAGGCTGAGATAGTTGGGCTTGTTTAGCATGGAGAAGAGGAAACTCGCAGGAGACCTTATTGTGGCCTTCCAATACTTACAAGGGAGCTTATAAAGAAGAGGAAGAAAGAATTTTTACATGGGCAGACAGTGATAGCACAAAGAAGAATGCTTTTAAACTGAAAGGAGGGAGATTTACATTAGATGTTAGGAAGACATTTTTTATTCAGAAAGTCTTTACTCTTTCCAGGCACTAGAACAAGCTACCTGGAGAAATTGTGGATGCCCCATATCTGAAAGTGTTCAAGGCCAGGTTGGACTGGGCCCTGGGCAATCTGATCTGGGTGCCATCCCTGCCCATGGCACAGGGGTTGGAACAAGATAATCCTTGAGGTCCTTTTCAACCCAAGTCATTCCAAGATTCTATGAAATATCTAGCAGACTTGCCTCTAGCACTCATGGTGCTAAAATGTTAAATTGGATCCTTACCAGCTTAGAAAGATTCATATCTCTGAGTCCTCTCATAACAATACTTAATTCGCTTTCATTTGGCCTAGCCCTCTTTTGGGATCCAAGTGTCCTCAGTACTGAAAGGATATTCCTCAGACCAAAGTCATAATGGACCTAGGGAGTGGAAAAAGGTTTAAGCATCAGTAATACATTCTCTAGCTTAATTTCATCAATATATCTGACTTTACTTACATGTTATATTGTGGTTTTGCCCTGTCTGGAAAAGGCAGCTAAAATAGGAATTGTTGATATTTTTTAGGAATTAGTATCTTAAAATAAATGAAGGATAATAAGGTTATTTTCAGGAAAGGTGGGGATGGGGGCAAGTCATAAGGGTTTTCTTTTCTAATTTACGTTTAACTGACTTCACCATTTCTAATGCCATAGAGCAATTATTTTGTAGCTCTGTATATAGCAGGGTTTTAAAAATAAAATAATAGTTGGGTCTTCCAAAACAATGCACCTTAAAGCCAAGACTTCATTTCAAAGTGGTGTTGTGGGGAGAAGTGCACCTTAAATCAAACTCAAGACAATTCTCCTGTGGTTTCCCATTTCCGGCTATTTTCTCAAACCCTAGATAATTCTAATTTTCTATAAGAAAAGTGATATCACTAGGTTATTTTTCATTTACATTCCACCTTTAGGCAGAGAAAGTCATATGCTTGCAACTACAAACTATCATTCATTAACAAACAAATTTGTGTGACTATATATACATGAATTAACATGGTTATGCATTCAAAAATTTTCTGCAGATATTTGTTTGCTTTATATTTAAACTACTTCTATATTTAGTAAAAAGCCTAAAAGTGCTGCTTCAAAGATAATCTACACAACATAAAACATAAGAGGTTGTTTTGTGTGAAACTGAAGAGGAAGGAAATAAATACACTACCTGCTTAGTGAGCTGCTCCTCACAAAGTTTATATAGAACAAAGAACTTCTGGGACAAGATCACATTATCAATAAATCCGTAACTTGCAAGCTTAACTCTTATAATTATCTGAAATACAATTTTTTTAGAAATTCCATTAGTTTTTCTGAAGATAGGTAAGCAAAGCAAAATATATTTTTTCTTTCAGTTCAGTCAGTAGTTGTACCTGTCTATCTGGAACCATCATTGCAACAGATCTAAACATAATTTTGAGATTTTCTGGTAGTTCTTGACGTCCAGCATATCCAGGATTCTACGTTAGAAAACACACTGCATTATTATTTAAAACAGTCAAAATAATGTGAATAATCTGTTTTTATTGCTCAATAATTTATGCATATATACTGATATCTGTTCAGAGTTAAAACTCTACTAGCGATTAAAATGTGAAGGAAAATCTTCAAGTATAACTAAGAATGTAACAACATACGCATATTGTCAGACTAATAACTGAATTTATCATAAAAACCAGCAATCAGAGTTTAAAAATTTCATGGAATAAAATCTAGTTGGTTGATTTCTTCTATAGTATTCCCCATGCACATAAATTTTCACTACCATTTTGCTGAAGGGGTAGGTTTTGTAACATATTAAAAATTCAGTGTCTAACAGGAGTCAAAATAATGATAACAGCAGTAGTAGAAGCAGTGATAATAGTAATAATAACAATAGAAATAACAAAAGAAAATTTTAAGGACCAAGAAATTTGGACTAACAGATTTCTGGAAACTTGCTGTGAACATAAGGAGTAACTGACATCAAGTAGATGATATTTAAGAAATCAGAGACAGTTCAAAGATATGTATGACCTCCTCAGTTATTGTTCTGCACTTGAACATGCAGATGAAGATTTTAATTTCTGCCACAGAACACCACAGATGGACATCTAGCACTGTATTTACTAGTTTAGACACATATTGTACCAACAAATGAAAGGATCTGACTGGTTTTGAAAAGACCTGTTGTTACCAATGTATAGGGAAGGTGGTTTATTTTTATTGAAAGTAAAACCATCCATGTAAAGTACCCATAAGACATGACATATGCCCTTTCCTGTTATCTCCTGCATTAAGTTTTTTCTTTTTTCCTACCATGTATTTCTCTTTAATACTGTGAAACCTTCCAAGCTGAGGTAGTAAAGCATATTAGTATTTCAGTCCTCACAGTGAGAGTTCAGGGAATTTGGCCTAACTCTTAGTCTACATAATGGATTGCAATACAGTAATAAAGGGACATACTATGAACATTTTCAATAAACTTAAAGTAAATATGAATGCATGTGATTAATGAATAATCAGATTTTTTTTATGTGCTCCAGTAGTTTGCTTCTATAGCAACAGCATAACTTAATACAATTTATTCTTTTCACCTTGACATTTAATGAATTTTATACAGCGTAATTTGTCATTTTTCTGGAATTATTACTAAATTTACCATTGTTAGGAAAATTCCAAACTCTGGATTTAAATCTACACAGTCTCCATCAGAAAAAATGAACTGTTTTTTTTTTCCTTTTCTTGCTGTTAGAATAATATAGATTTGTTGTGCTGCTACTGATAAGACAGGCAACTCAATTCGGTTGAATTCATCAAAACATCCCCAAGATCCAGACTGTGCAAGACCTAGAACAGGGACAGAAAAAATTATTATCTTTTGTTGCTCCTGTATATTTCAGATATCTGAACTAGATGGCATTTTCTTCAAATAAATAAAAAAAATCATATGGCCAAGGCACATTTGAATCTGAATTAATGTTAATAGTTTTACTCACAATTATTTAAAGTAAATCAAAATCAGAAAACAACCTTTTGATATACTAGAGCATTTGGCAGATCTTTCACTCAGATCCTTCTATGAATGCAGTTTTTTATTGCAAACCAGCAATTCAATTATTTGCAAAAATTTGTATTGTTAATGAAAAGCAGTGGCTTAGAGCTACACAAGACTAGCCCCAAATGTTACCACAAAAAAAAAATCACAAAGTTTTTATTTTAATGGAAGACTTCCTGCCTTCACAATGCTTTTAAATTACTTTTTACCTGCCTTTTATAAATCACAAAGCCTAAAATTAAAAATTACAATTATTTTTGTGCTAACTAGGGGTTTAATTAAAACTCTGAATCACACAAGATGGAAAATAATAATCTTAGACCACAGATCTCTATGTATAAGCATTACCATTTTTATTCCACACTGAACTACAGCTTCCTCATGTGATAGCACAGGATATTAAGGACACACAAAGTGTGGAAGACGATGTGGAAGTGTGGAAGACAGAGAAAGAATATTAAAAGGATAGAGACATCTAGAAGCACTATATTAATAACAGTAATATTTTCATAAAGGATTCATTTCACAGTTGCCTAATTTCAGTTTAGAAAAGCAACATACGTTTAGTAGTAACCAAGAGGATTGTTGTTCCTTTAGCAACATTTTATGAGAAAATTTTGTAGCAGCATTTTTTTCTAAATGTTATTGAAGTAACAGTAGCTGTCTTTCATATATATTGAAAGAGAGCTATTTAAAAGTGAAAAACACATCCAATTATTTCAGGGTATATTACTGTTAAGCACTTAAGGCTAGATCACTACGTTGTCATATAATCAAAGAATTTTTTTTTGAATTTCAAAAGCTTGTTTTTAAAAGGGGCAATATCTTTATAAACCCATAGCTTCAGGCACATTTATGCCACAATTATTTGCTTGCTAAAAAAAAAAAACTTAAAAAAGAAGAGGTTTTGCCTTTCCTCCTTTCTCAATACATATTATACTGTAACTTTGAAAAACAAACTAACAGATATCTCATGAAGTTCAAGTCCTTAATCTGGAACAGAAAAACTCTGTGCATCCGTACAGGCTCAGTGCTGACTGGCTACAAAGCAGTTTTGCAGAAAATGACCTAATCTCCTGCTTAAGAACTCATTAAGCATGTATCAGAATCATGCAAAGGAAGCTGTCTGCGTAGTGGGCAAGAGTACAACAAGTAGGTTGACGAAAATCACTGTTTACATCTACTCAGCACTTGTGAGACAGCAGGTGGACTCATTCATCTATATCAGTGTCTCTCCTTCATTGGTAAGCCCTAAAGTGAACGCAGCAGTCCACCTGCTGTCTTTCTCTTCAGGCTCAACACATTGTGCCACAGCGACCAGTGGCTGGAGAACAAAATGCAGACGTAGAGGCTAAGAGTGCACAATGTGTTGAGCCTGAAGTGAAAGCTGAGAGGAAAGCTTATTGTTTTTCATAACTACATAGTAGGAGGCACTGAGAAATTTGAGACAGGCTCCTCTCAGAGCCGTGGAAGAAGAGACAAGGACATAGGTTTCAATGTGGGAAATTCCAAGTCAATGGAAGTATAAAAAATGTTACCATGAGGGTGATCATGCATTTAAGTAGAGGCCTAGAGGTGTTATGGAATATCCACCTCAAGATACTCAAAACCCAACACATATAAAGTCTTGAGCAACCTCCTCTAAATGCACCTGCTAAGTGGCCTGTGGAGATCTCTTCTATCCTACATGAAAGAAGACTTACCTTTGAAAATCCTACCCAAACCTCTGAAGTCCATTTGATCAGAGCAGTTAAAAACTACTACATATTTTCCCAGAGCCTTTCCCATGTCTTTCGTTGTTTCTGTTTTACCAGTTCCAGCTGGTCCTGCTGGAGCTCCTCCCATGTTCATTCCCAAAGCCTGTGCTAAAGTTATATAACACCTAAAAATATTAATTCATATTAATTTAATTAAATCATCTGAAAGACAAGTATCTATATAACAATGAGTTACATTATTCTACTGATCTTATGCTGAAGAAGTAATAAACATTACTTCATAAAGCAATTCCATTGATTTTGTGAGCACAGGAAGTTCAGGGTTGTAAAAGTCACAAAATACAGCATTTAAACATTAAAAATGCAGAACATTGTATCTGGTGTTAATCTAGTTTGTTGCAAAATGTGAATATTAGATGAGTTAAAAAATTAATGCATATCTTATAAAGGAATTTCATCGTCATTAACTTTTGCAGCTATAAAAAGCAGATTCTGCTGTTGAATTCTGCCACCTCATCAGTATTCCACACTATCTAAATCTGTGTACATTTTATTAGGTTTGGCTCATTTGTCTAAATCCTCAGATGTGAAAACAGGAAGATATATGGCCCCTCCCACAACTATGGGTAAAATATTTTTACAGTTATAACAAAAAAAACCCCAACACTTTTTTTTTCACTTTTTTCTTTTTTAAGCCTTAAAAAGTTTAGACTGTTTTAGTTATGTGAGTTTTAGTTATGATTTTCATTCACAATAAGGTGTTGAATAGTAACACCAAAGGAATTAAATGATGAAGTTCCTATACTTATAATGGAGTGTCTTCACTGTGAAATCAACCCAACATACTCTGAATGCATTTCTAACTCAAGTATTTCTGTGTTTAATTCATAATTGAACAGTTTAATAATTAATTAATTCCTACAGATTACCTATAACATATTATGCCAAATTGCACCTTGATGTTTTCTAATCAAAAAGAAATTTCAAAGTGGCATAAAGGATTTAGTTCTATTTGGGTCAAGGTAAATTTTGGGGTAGAATATAATGTTTTGTATGAAAATGACTTGATTGTTGAGGGCAGTACAGTTCATTGCAGAAACAGAGTGAACTTTCCATGTTGTCACAATAGCAGTGCTACCTCTTCTGGAGAAACAAAGGTATACAAAAAGCTGTACAGATATATACTCCACATAGGTAGCAAAATAAATTATTGTAGGCTGGAAGTTATTTTTGGTTTGTGAGGGTATATATTTGCAAGTGAAGTGTCTTCTAGCCTCCTATTGTCTCATTTGCTTAAAAGTGATGTCAAGAAAGGAATAAATGGAGGAAGAATTTTGACAAGAAGCCAAGAAATTCCCAAGAGGCACATGAGAAAAGTAGTTCTCATTGTTAAGCCACATTTGAAATAAACTGAATGGTTATTTTCTTCCCTCACTGCAGAATAATGACAGGTGAGTGGCTAGGGATGGGACTTCGTCAACATCTAGGTTCTTATGGACTGATTGAAACTGTATCTCAGCACTAATAATACAACAAACAGATACTGACTGGTTTTCTTAGACTTTCAAAGACACTGGTAGCCACAAATTCTTTATAGAGCCTCTCATTACAGAATTTGAAATATTTGACCTAATCTTATCTTCAGTATAGAAATACTGCTGAACTATACATTACTATATAACCTTAAACCAATTCATTTCTGTTACTAAATCCTTTTCTAAGACTAGGCAGTGATAAAACTTTTCTAGAAATTACAAAGTAGTCTGCAAATTTGTGAGACTGATTAAGAAAAGGTATGAGAATACTTTCATGAATTACCTAGCCCACACAGGACTTAATTCAGAATGTTCCTCTTTGAACATAAGTGCTAAATATGATAAATAAATTTTTTAAAAAGCTAAATAAATTTTCTTTATAAGTATTCATTATGTATAATTATTCTTCTAACCTGTCCGTAAGAGGTGTTATAACCAGACGATCAGTGCAACCCAGAAACTCATTTTGATAAATAAAATCAACATCTGTAATAGACACAATGACATGATCGAAGTCCTCTTTAAAGTAGAATCTAGACTGCTTTAACCATTCAAAATCAGATGGTGATTTAATGTGCATTTTTACCTTAAAAAAAAAAAAAATGTAGGTAAATGTATATCTTATAACTAAGCATCCACATTTATTGTCTTCAGTAACTATGATAAAATGTTTATTTGTACAAGAATGAGTGATTATTCAGGTTTAAGTTCCTGTGTAAGTAAACTGAAATGCGTATAAGCATCATATAATATGTTCAGATGAATGCTAAACTGATAGTAAAAAATGTCCTGATCATTTAGCCTGATCATCACAACTGTGTTAATAAAAAAATTTCTTAAATTGCTTTGGCAATACTGCTTATCTTCCAA
The DNA here is from genome assembly GCA_013396975.1 of Bucco capensis. Lineage (NCBI taxonomy): Eukaryota > Metazoa > Chordata > Aves > Piciformes > Bucconidae > Bucco > Bucco capensis. The sequence continues at coordinate 11,717 of VWZO01019912.1, read as the reverse complement.
GAGAAACTGGCAAACAACAACCTGCTAACGCCACTAAACACATTGAAATGAAAAACATGATGAAGGAAGGACTTGACTGAGGCAGGGAAGGCAAATTGTGTAGAATCTAAATATGTGTTTTCTGCAGTAAAAACGTGAGAACTCTAGTGCTGAGGGACGACTTCTCAAAGACTAACGTAAACAATTCAGCACAGTCTAGAATTGGTATTGGCTGTTGATGTTAGTAGAGGTTTTTGTTTGTTTGTATTCTGTGTATTCTCCTTAGGAACCAGAAAGAGAATCCCAGTAGCCTGCTTTCCAAAACAGTAGGAAAAACAGAAGAAACTAAGAGATATAAGAAGATGCTGGTGTCATTGCTCTAACTCAGAATGGGGGGAGCTAAAGTGCAGCCTAGTGCCAACTGCTGCAATTCTGTAACAAGCCAGGAGGAAATTGTCTATGACGATGAAGCTACAATACCCACAGCAGTGTGCAACTAAGAGTAATACAACAGTTTTCCAAACAAAGGACATGCCAAAAGGTTTTCATCTATCAAAATAATTCTGTAGTAAGAAGTGAAAAATTGAAATATTCTAAGAAAAGTGTGGAAATTTAGAGCAACTGTTTAGATGAGAAAAAAAAAATCCAGGATCTTCATTCACAAAGCCTAGACATGATGATTTAGATGAGAGAACTGGTGGGTTTAATTCTAGACTAAGGAAAACTGTACTGTTTTTTCTACAGTGAGATTATGGACATCTCTGTCTTATGAACAGATGCATACACGTGTAACTGTAGCTACCACATGTAAGAAAAATTATGACTGCATTTAATTGTCAAAAATTGAAATACATACTTACCAAATCATCAAAAATATCACGCTGATGCACATGAATGGTAATAAGTGTTTCAAATTTCACTCTGTCAGACTTGGAAAGATCATGGGTGGTCTGGCTAATCAACATATTCAGAATATCCAGAAATTTCAGATTAGTTACTTGCATGATTTTTTTGTCCTCTTTGGCATTCTGCAGAGCTTCTTCTGAATCATGTGTCCACAACATTTGAAGTCCCAGTAATCCAACCTACAAATTTAGTATGTAGAGGAAAAAAAAAAACAAACACACCAAAAAGAAAGACTTGTTGAACCTGTTGAACCTAGCCTCATTACAGAAACCTCAGGTGTAACAGAAACAATAAGTTATGATGTAGAGAGTCCCATATTATCACTATCTAGCATAGAATCATAGAATGGTTAGGGTTGGAAGGGACCTCTGGAGGTCATCTAGTCCAATCCCCCTGCACTGGGCAGGGACATCCCCAACTAGATCAGGTTGACCAGAGCCCCGTCAAGCCTCGCCTTGAATGCCTCCAGGGATGGGGCCTCAACCACCTCCCTGGGCAACCTGTTCCAGTGTTCCACCACCCTTGTGGTGAGGAACTTCTTCCTAATGTCCAATTTAAATCTCCTCCTCTCCAGTTTAAAACCATTGCCCCTTGTCCTTTCACTGCAGGCCTTTGCAAACAGGCCCTCTGCAGCCTTCTTATAAGTTCCCTTTAAGTACTGGAAAGTCACTATTAGGTGCCCCCGAAGTCTTCTCTTCTCCAGGCTGAACAATCCCAGCTGCTTCAGCCTGTCCTCATAGGAGAGGTGTTCCAGCCCC
>VWZO01019912.1:0-10032 GCA_013396975.1 Bucco capensis | reverse complement strand
ATGTTGTGGGGGACCGTGTCAAAGGCCTTGCACAAGTCCAGATAGATCACATCCACAGGTTGTCCCTTATCCACTGAGGTAGTCACAGTATCGTAGAAAGCCACTAGGTTTGTCAGACAGGATCTGCCCTTAGTGAAGCCATGCTGACTGTCTCTGATCACCTCCCTCTCCTCCATATGCCTTAGCAGAACTTCTAGGAGAATCTGCTCCATGATTTTCCCAGGCACAGAGGTAAGGCTAACAGGTTGGTAGTTCCCAGGCTCCTCCTTTACACCCTTTTTGAAAATGGGTGTGACATGCCCCTTCTTCCAGTCACTAGGGACTTCACCTGACTGCCAGGATTTCTCCAATATTATTGAGCGTGGCTTGGCGACTACATCAGCCAATTCTTTTAGGACTCTGGGGTGCATCTCATCAGGTCCCATAGACTTATGCATGTTCAGGTTCCTCAGCATGATGCTATGTCACCAGGATACTGTACCTGAGTTATTTGGGAATGTGGTGCCAGAAAGTCCTGAGAAAAGACTTAAAAGCTTTTATGAAAATTTGTCACATACTGAGATACATAGAAATTAAGGAGAGTCTCAGTTTCACTTGCAACTCCTTAGTGTACTACAGTATCACAAACATAAATGTCTTAGATTGCAGTGAGAAGTCTTTCTGAAAGTTTCTTATTGCCAGTACATAGCTATTTAAAGAACATATAAAAAACCCAAATGCTGTGCATTTTTGCTGAACATGAGATAATTGTCTATTATTTTCATATTATTTAAGTATTATATGTTTATATTTATTTATATTAATTTTAATATATTTATTATTATGATTATCTATAATTTGCTCTAGGCAAACTAGAATCCTTCAAGATATGTTTCTTCTGAAAATCCATTATCATAGGGACAAATACATGAACTATACTGTAAATCTTGTAAATGATGAGATAAATATTCATAATCACAGGTCTTACAACCTTAAATTTTGAGAAAGAACTCAATCTGCACAGGAAATTTTTTTGCATCTGACCAGGGTTCAATCTCCATCACAGAAAATATAAACTCCATATTCTCCAGGAGAAGAAAAAAATCATTTTAAAGCAGATTACAAGAAAAATGTTATACTATATACAGAGCACCAGATTGCCTTCTACTGAGTAGATTCTTATCCTTCTTCCCTCTGTGTAAACTTCCTCATGTAGACAATCCCATATGCTCATTGTATCCCACCTTCCCAGACACACAATTCAGACTGCACACACAAATCCACATCCTGTAATATCACCTGTGCTGGGAAGTAATTAAGAAAGTTCAGCAACTGGAATCCAGGCTCATTAATTTGGTAATATGCTTCTCTAATTATGCCATGCAATGAAATCTGCTGCACACGCAGTAAATCCTGCAACCAAAGTTCTACTGGTCCTTTTGCAATCACTGGAGTGTCCAACTGAAAAATTAATAAAAGGTACAAAATAGAATATATTTACCAAACTTGTGGTCAAGAATATTAGTTACTAAATTTCTATTCAAGACAACTACAGATTTAATTTCAATAAACACACTAGAAATGTATTTAATGAAGACATATTTTTGTTATACTAACCCTTGAAATAGTCATGATGAACAATAAATCAATTTAATATGTACTTACATATAAAAATAAAATTATTAATCTGTTAATAATATTTTGGGGAGGGGGGTAATTACTGGAATTTTTTCTCCTTCTCTTGATATGACTGCCAGGATGCGATCATAATCCTTTTCATGAAATTCTACTTCATTTATGTTGTCAGCTATGGAAAGTAGATGTGGCTGTAAGGATAAAGCAGAAGTCATTCAATGTAAACATGTAACATTAGCAAACAGAAAAAAGTCTCAACTTTATACTGCAAGGGTTCATCCCAACCCATAGATTAATTTCAGGCCACCTGTAGGCAATAATTACAGAGGTGGTTGTGTAGGATTTTATCTCCACTTGCTGAGGTTTTTTTTACAATTTCCAGAGGTGATCTAGTGGAACAGAGATCAGCTTTTCTGTGATATAAACTATCTTATATCAAACCCTAGTAACAATCCAGACAAGCTGGACTGTGAACCCTCAGTAGCAATCCAGACTGATGATAAATATTGCAATATACAAACCAAGAAAGTCTCACAGGCTCCTTTGTGTTAGTTTGGTTGGAAAAGGAACCATCAGCAAATCACTTGATGGTACCCATATTCTAGTGTTCTGAATTCTGAAGTTTTTTTAATTACAGATATCCATTTCGTATTTGTTAAAGACCGAAGAAAAGCAAGAAATTAAATTTTTTTGCAGAATTTATTGTGAGCTTTTCCAAAGTCTTTCTTCTTTTTTTTTCTTGGTGTGTATTATAAGTACTGGAAAAAAAAATATCACAAAGTTTATACCTGAATTGTATGAGAATCACTTGCTTGTCCAAGAATTTCAAGGAGGGTTGGATCAGAAACAAAAAAGAATCTAGGAAACAGTAATCTTTTCTTCTCTAAGTATCTTTAAAAATGAAAAATACTTTTATTAGAATATTTCACCTCTTCAATTTTTTCTAGGTAAGATTGAAATACTATTAATATTTCATATAAACTACTGACAGAATAATGCATTAAAAATCAAGTAATCCATACCCTGTAAGTGATTTCTGACATAATTCCAACTGCTCATGTAAACGAGGAAGAATTTCCTCCATAGTCTGGTCTCCAGCACAGCAGCTAACTACATTTGGGTTTCCACGAGCTCGCTGCATTATTCCTACCCATGATTTGTCAATATTCTGAAAAGATGCTGCTTCCTATGTATAGCAAAAACATAAGTACTTTCACAGTATTATCCGTTGGAAATTACTAGAGAGATAGCTTTTAATGCAGAAAAATAGGCAAGCTTTGTAAAGCTTACCTGGGGTAACTCTTTTGCAATATCTCCCCCTACAAAAACAGCTTCAAGATAAATCCAGAGGTTCTGCACAACCAACCATTCTTCAATTATATCTGTAGAGGTGCTTAGTTTATAAATCCAGCTCTGAATTTCCTTTTTAAATGGTGCATTATATCTAAAAATAGATGAGAAGCAGACATTATTTAATTCTAAATACAGCTATTAAATAAATACATTCAACAAAAAAAACACACACACAAAAAAACCCCAACCAACCAACAAACCAAACAAGGAACAAACAAACAAAAAAATCAAACATCACTTGTTTCATATAGAACACATAGAATCTCATGGAAAGTTTCTACCAGGTTGATTACATTATTGAGACAGTTTTCTACTAATGCATGAAGGCCTTCGACTCCAGAAAGTTTTTCATTAGACATTGTAAAGCTCTTTTTCATTAAAAAAATAATATTCCATTCAATTTTACTGCTGATTTAGCCTAATAATAATACAGGTGCTACCTCAATATGTTTCTGAAAATGTCATACACAATCAATTTAGAAGTACCTATTGGTCAGTAAAGAGCCAAGAATCATTAGACTGTCCTCCATCAACATTACAATTTCTGCTGATTCAGTTCCCTTTAGCAGTAACTCTCCTCTCCCTTTGAATGATGAAAAGCTCAGACTTTGCTTCCCCCAAGTGTCAGAGATTTGAAACAGTTTGGCTTCTATGTCCTGTTCCTTTTTAGCAGATATGCATATATCCTGCAAAGTAAGAATCACTTTTTTAGAAACTCCATTCCTCAGAAATGAAATCTTTCCTAACAAATTACACATCTAGCAATAGAATATTTTAAAACAATATATGAAATTCCATAAAATAAAATACAGAAATGTGTCACACAAATGCAGAGATCATGCTACTAATTTTACTTTTACATTACCTGTGTCGATAACTGAAAACCAAACACGTGGAAATGCGAGGATATGCCATGTCTGTGGTGTCACATTTTGTTATTTCTGCATAACAAGATTTCTGAATTATCTCTTCTAAAGGACTTAGGGAAATGGTGTAGATTTATCACCAGATGAGTATGCAGGTATGCAATAAGGAAAGCTAAGGGCCTCTTGCAATCAGATGAGGTGGACTGAGAAGTGGCTGAATGGCAGAGCTCAGAGGGGTGTAATCAGTGGTATAGAGTCTAATTGGAGACCCGTAGCTAGTAGTGTTCCCCAGGGGTCAGTACTGGGTTCAGTCTTGCTCAACATCTTCCTCAATCACCTGGATGAAGGTATATAGCATACCCTCAGCAAGTTTCCTGATGATACAGAATTGAGAGGAGTGTTTGAGAAGAGCCAGGCTCTTCTCAATGCCATCCAATGTCAGGACAAGAAAGAATGGGAGCAAGTTGGACCACCGGAGGTTTAGTATTAATACGAGGAGGAACTTCTTTACAGTAAGGGTGACAGAGCACTGGAACAGGCTGCCCAGGAGGCTGTGGAGTCTCCTTCTCTGGAGACATTCCAGAGCTGTCTGGACACATTCCTGTGTGACCTCATCTAGGTGATCCTGCTCTGGCAGGGGGGTTGGACTAGTTGATTTTTCTAGGTCACTTCCAACCCCTAACATTCTGTGATTCTTTGATTCTGTTTGCCACATCATCATGGTGTGCTGCCATTCAGTGAGACCTGGACAGGCTGGAGAGCTGGGCAGAAACTTCATGAAGTTCAGCAAGGGCAAATGTGGAGTCCTGCACCTGAGGAGAAATAACCCCATCTACCAGCACACATTAGGTGCCAATGTACTGGAAACCAGCTCTGCAGAAAAGAACCTGAGAGTCCTGGTGGACAAGTTAACCATGCATGCTTTTGTAGTGAAGCAGGCCAATGGTATCCTGGGATGCCTTAAGAAGAGTGTGACCAGCAGGTTAAGGGAAGTTCTCCTCCCACTCTGCTCTGCCCTAGAGATGCCACATCGGGAGTATTGTTCTGGGTTCCCAAGTTCAAGAGAGACAGGGAACTACTGGAGAGAAAGTTCAGCAGAGGGAGTTTTTTCAAGTTCTGTAGGAGATCTTTTGAAGTGTTATGGTTCAGAAGAAGCCATAAAGAACTAGAAATTATTCACTTTAAATATTAATAAGGATGGCACTTTCCTTTAAAATTTCTGATGTCTTTACGAATCTTTAAATAACCACAAAGTTAAAAATTGAGGTGACCATGATCATTTGAAGCTTTTTTTCTGTTTAAAAGGGCAAAGAAAATCACAGAGAACAGGGTCAGGAAGAATATGAAGAGATTATCAAGAAATGAGTGTCCAAAGTGTCCAGTTACTACCTCTGTCTTTGTTTGTATGCATACAAGTATCTACATAAAAGATGAATCACTTTAAACTGGTGTGGTCTGATTTAGATTCAAGGACTATAACAAAGCAAAAAAATGTTTTTAAAAGGGTGATAATCTTGTAAGTAATCACAGTATTTTGTTGACAATATAAAATGAATGGAGGGGAAAAAAATGTATATACCTACCTCAATATCATCTTTATGTTGAAGAATTGGTGCTTCCATGATGTTTTGAAGGCAAAAGGAGTAAGATTCTATATCAAATTTATGTCCTGTTGTATCAGCAATGCGATCCCAGTGTCTTTGCTTCAGTGCTTTATCAGTCATCATTTCCAGCAAAGGACAACACTCACTGAAATCATCAATTTTTTGCTTGAGATCTGAAAATGCTTGCCAGTGTTGGAGTCCTTTAGGTAGTCTACGGCACCTGCAGTTCAATTAAACTGGTGCAGTAGTAAATGCCTCTTTTGCAAAATAGGGACTGTTTAAACACTTGAAAAGCACACAAGGAAATATGAAGATGTTTGTACTGAGGTCAATACTTTCTACGTAGAATTCCAGCTTGTGTTAATTTTTTGGAAAAAAATTAACACCAGTGCCTTACTAGCAAATCATAATATTTAACAGTTTTAACCACTGATAGGTTGTTTGCAAATAAACAGAAATGCTGTATTTTGCCTTAAAGCATAGCTTATTTGCCACTTATCATCACAAATGCTTTACTGACGTACAAAAAACAAGCTAAATTTCTCATGTGTAATCCTCGTACATATATAATGTTTACTTCAGTTTACAATGCCAGTAATGCACATGGCACACATAACACCTTTGAGAGAGAGAGACCTGAAAATTAGTAAGGTATGACCATCTTTTCCTCTGCTTTTTATTAATGGTCCTGAAATTATTCACTAAGAAAATGAAAGTTGTGTACTTCTACTGTGGAAAGAAACCCAGCAAAACAGTTAAGTGAACAGAACAAGTCTTTGACCACACTTTTTACAAAGCCTACACACAAAGAATTATGCAGTTGACCCGCCACAGGAATGTCCTAATGTAAATGATAAAGCATATCCTTACTAGAAAAAGTAATAAAGCCTGGATCGTATATCTCTTGGGTTTGCATCCTTTGTCACTTATGTCTCTGGCTCCCACTCGTATAATTTCATATCTTATGTACTCCGGTACAATACAGCACTCTATGTCTGCTTTAGAGCTATGTTGGTGATGTGCTGTTGCCAGTCCATAACTTGTTGATTAGCTCCCTGATTGCTGTCAAACAGAATGTTTAATGCCTGCCAGCCTTTCACCAAGGGGAAAAAGTATTTTGAATCTTGTTTTCAACTACTCTGAAGTTTAGGTGCTTAAGGTTATTTTGTGACTGCCATGGTTTAACACAGCCAGCAACAAAACACCATGCAGCCCCTCTCTCACTCCTCCCCCCTCCCTGTGAGATGGAAGGAAGATCAGAAAAAAAGGGCTAGAACATGTGAGTTAAAAACAGTTTAGTAAGAAAAATTAGCTACAACAGAATAATAAAATACAATAATAATAACAATAATGAAAAAAGAGAGAGAGAGAGAAAATCCAAGAGAAGTGATGCACAATGTAATTGCTTATCACCTGCTGACCAATGCCCAAGCAGAAATCTGCCCAGCTTGGCCAACTCCCTCCAGTTTACATTCTGAACATGACATTCTATAGTATGGACTACCCCTTTGGCTAGTTGAGGTCAGCTCTCTTGGCCATGCTCCCTCCCAGCTTCTTCTATACCTGCTTACTTCCAGTGCATGGGAAACTGAAAAAAAATCCTTAACTTAGGTTAAGCACTTCTTATCAACAACTAAAACATCAGTGTGTTACCAGAATTATTCTCACACTATATCCAAACCACAGCACCGTAGCAGCTACTAGGATGAAAATTAACTCCATCCCAGCTGAAACCAGGATGGTGAGAAATCTGCCTCACTCGAAGTTGAAATTAGGTAACATTAAAAAATATATATATATATATATATATTTTCAACAATGCTGAAAAAGAGCACTTGGTCAGACAGTTACGTCACAGATCTTTTTCCTCAGAAACTGACACAAAATCTCCAAATATTTTTTTAAATTTCTCTATTTGTAGCCATTCTTTTCATTCATTAGTTAGGAGTTAATGTCAGGTTCAGTGATACAGCAAGGAGGTAGATTTTGAATTACATGATGCAGGTACCAGAGCCAGGAGTCCTGTTCTTCTGTCTTGTGAAACAGGAGATACAGTTTTATACAGAGACAAAATACTTCCAGTTAAGTATCTGTCAACATCTTGCTTCTTTGAAAGACTCATAATCCCTGAAATTCTATTACCATATTAGATTAGATATAAGGAGGAATTTCTTTACTGAAAGGGTTGTTAAGGCTTGGAATAGGCTGCCCAGGGCAGTGGGTAAATCACCATCCATGGAGATGTTTAAGAAAATATATAGATGCTCTACTTAGAGACATGGTTTAGTGGTATGTTAGTGATAGGTATGGTTGGACTTCATGATCTTAGAGGTCATTTCCTACCTTAATGATTCTGTAATTCTGTGATATACAGCCTCAAATTCAGGAAAGAAAAATACTCTTAGGCAAATATTTATTAGCCTCTCGTTAATACTTTGTACTTAGAAATTCAGGAATAAAGCAAATCTAAAACTCAACCTTCATCTCTGTCAAAAGCGCAATTTCAAAACTATAAAAATTCTACGCATGACACTCTGGACTAGAAGCCAACAACAACAAATCCAAGTAGGAAACTCCACATTTTCTAGTACAGATCCTGTCCCCCTAGTTTAGGAAGATGATTCTACTATTTTTGGGTTAACTGAACCCATCAGCGTAGCCATGAAAAATGCCAAATACCAAGAGCTATAATACATTGAACAAATGGAGAACAGATGGAAATGATAGGTAAATAGGTGGAATGAGTATATAATACCCGAAGAAAGAACTATTTATACTGAACTGTTTCTCTTCACTGTAGTTACAAAAGCAATTGTCCTTTTAAACTCCTCTACTTGAACTACTGTAAACAAATGTCAGTTTCAGAGAACAATATAATTTAGCCCTTGTGGAGCTCTGTATTTCTGCAATGAGACTTCAACATTATCTAAGATTGATTTAAATCTGCTTTAACAGGCCTGCTCTGCTCTATAACTGTAGCATACACTCTAAAAAGCCCCACATTTCTGGCACAAGTATAAATGTACATCAATTAGTCCTGCTTTATTTTGGATACTTATAATGAAAGAATCTGAAATACTGTTCTAATAGAAGGACTGGTTATGCAAAGAAAGTGCCAAGGAAGCTGGAGTTGTTTTAGGATGGAGCTTGTCAAGCTTATAACAGGGCTCTAATAGGTTCCAGGAGAGTTAGGGACTGCACCCAATGATGTAGTTATTCTGCTGTTAAACGATCCCTCTTCTAGTCTTCTATATTATATCGTTTCCTAAAATAATATATGTACTTTTGAAAATAATAAAAATAGTTAAACTTAAAGGTTAGAACATACTTCTGAATCAAACTACTTACACCTAATATTGTCATCAGTGTCAAAATCATTTTAAGCTTTCAGCATTACTACAATATTTGTAATTTTTTTCTAACAAATTTGTACTATTTCAGACACTCAGCATTGCTAGTGTGTTTTAAGTGGGAGAAAAGTTTTTTGAAAAAAATGAAATAGTCTAAAAAAATCAGAAACATTATTCTTGTACTCAAGACTTAAAATCAATCGTCTAATCCTCTTAGTTGTAGAACTTACCTTTTACAAATCAACTTCCATCTTTCCTAACCTTTTGGTTGGTTTGTCTTCAACTGATTGTATGCCCTTCGACTACCAAAACTACAGTGAGAAGGCTGATTAACTAGAAGTATAGTGTTATTCCACTCTTCCTTGAATAATCTTATTCCTTTACGATAAAGCCTTATTCATAGAAGTTTTGTATTTAAATATATCAAATAGCTTTACTGAAGCCACCTAAATCTTAATGCATTTAATATAAGTTATAATTCATATTATGAACATACCTGTTTTGAAAATCTAGCAGTTCAGCATTAATTTTTTCAATATCTACATTTGTCCAAAGTATCTTATAATAACCATTGATACTGCTTGTTACAGTATCATATAATCCATACAATTTCTGAAGCAAGCCTAACTCCTTCCTGCGGAAAGAAAAAATCATACTGATAATTTCAAGCAGTTATTTGGAGAGATCACAATAATTAAATAAATGGTATATGTAATACTACTGCATAAAATTGAGGTTGAGAGATTATGTCCCTTGATTTAGAAAAAGAGCACTTACTGAATTAAAAAAGTAAATAAAAGAGCATACAATTGGTGCCAAGTACTAAGGTACTAAGTACCTAATCTCCACACTAAATATATTTGATGGAAGATTTGTGTTAGTGTTGTTCTATAACACATACATTCATTCTAAATGAACCTAGTTTATGCATCCTGAGCTGTCTTTCCAATGCAGAGCAGAGCATGGCAAGTGAGGGCAATTAGATGGCAAGTGGGGACAATTAGTTGATTTACTTTAGAAGCACTCTATGTACCTGAACTAAAATGCTGACCTATAAACAGCCAGAAAAGGTCAGATGTTCATCTAGTGTGAATCATCATCAAACTATTGAAAAGGCTGGGGCAGACACTTTACGATCTGATTCTCATTTATACATGTGTTCAAAAAAATTAGACTTTCATGACAAAAAGCTCTATTTATAGATTTCATATCTGATGATCAGGCACAGTCTGAAAAATCACTTGG